>CAOKZL010001950.1:0-278823 GCA_948472985.1 Iguana delicatissima | reverse complement strand
AGTGTGGCTCCCCAAACTGCTTTTTTAAGGCCCTTGGTGCCCCAAGGAGACCCTGCACACCCCCAGGTTGACATTTTAATGAGCGAGGACATTTTCAGTGCCAAAAACAAAAAACAAAACAAATACCCAAGCTTCGCATTAAACATCCAAATGCATTGAATTATTCTTAGGACAGCTAAAACCATGCTTTCCCCCCAACAGAGTATGATAGGATGGAAACCTACCAAACCATCCCAAGAGACTCTTCTTCAGTTAAGTTAGATGTTTAATGTTTAGTAGCTGTACTGCAGTATCATTCCAAGAGAGGGGACAACCCAGAATTAGCTGTCTGCCCACAATTCACTTCAGATTCACTTTCCATTGGCCATTCTGAATTATGGCCATGAACTGTGATTAACCCCTGCCTGTTAGGGCCCAGACTTTTAAAAAATATAAACCATACTGCCCTCCTCAAATGTCAATTCCTATTGTCACCTATCTTCCCTCCTTCTTGCCACAGCAAAATTGTATAATAAGCCTTGAATTATAAGAAGATCTAAGCCATGTGAAAGGAATCCAAAGCATTAGCATTTCCTCACTTTTCCAAGTGGGAGATGAGCTCTGGTGACAAAGGTAGAAGGCAAACTACTCAACACTGCTGAATTTATGTCAAATGGGGGCTAACCAACCCACGATTTCTAACTTTTAACTTTTTCTAACTTTTAATGCATGGATAGATCCTTAATTTCATCAGTTAGTGTGTGCAGGGCTGACAACATGGTGCTTTCAAGATATTTTAGATTGCAGCTGCCATCTTCCTTACCATTTGCTGTGATGTCCTGGGCTGATGGGAATTTTAATCCAAAACATCTGGAGGGGATTTCTTTCTTTTACCTGTACTAGAATCTTTGTCTGCATTTGCATACATTGTTGTTCCCTCTCCTCCCTTCTGCTATTATTATTATTATTATTATTATTATTATTATTATTATTAGCCTTCTGACAGTATTTATCCATAAAACTTCATAACTATTCATGCACTTTATCCTTTTCCTAAACATCAACTTACTTCAAGCAGGTTAACATTTAATATTATAGATCTCCCTTCTACTCTTGAAGTCAGTTACAAACACTATCTGTACAAATCCTGTCTACGATGAACTGGGCACAAATGCTACTGCTATACCTTAGCTCTGTATAGTGGGAGGTGTTACCATGCCCTACATCACCACTCTTTGAGACGGTATAATTGACAATGAACATTGTTTAACTGGCACAAAATATAAATAATATGTTTATAGCTAAAAAACCATGCTGGCCTCAAGGCATGTCTAGGAGATAAATTCACTGAGGATTAGTCAGAGAAAATGATCCTCTCAATGGCCCAAACCTAGAAAACAATAGCCACTAAAATTCCCAAACAAAACAACAGTGATTAACATCCTGTCGCCTCCTTCCTGCTGAACTTCCCCTTTTCCCCCTCACCTGACCAGACATTAAGAAGCTATCATGACTTCCATCAATGCTTTGTCACCTAATGCTAAGACTATTAGCCGTGTCCAGGTCCCTTTGTTTTGCCAGAGAGCCATTAACATCTTCCCCTTCAAAGGCAGAAAAGCAGTATAAAAGCCTTAACTCCAGCCCCTGTAATTTTTTGAAACATGCAACATGCTAGCACATGGACATCACTTTGCACTCCAAACTCATGTTCCTTTGTGCGGCCCTCAAACTCTCATGTTTGAGCCATGACTTTCTTCTCTTCAGAATTGGTAAATATCAACCACTTCATCCTAACTCCTCAGTATCCAGTTTTTGACTCCTTTCCTTCAGTTAGCCTTGTATGGTTGCGAGACTGCTTGAATCTTGCATGTGTTTGTGGAATTCCCCCAATAAAAACATTCTTTTAACCTCCAACTGGTGTCTCTGCATTAGTACCAGTATACACAGGTGAAAAAGTCCTGTGGTTTCCCCTTCTCACAAGCCTCCTTTGAGCTATAATTCCTCGCATTTCCATGGTATGGAGGCATTGGCATGGCATTCCACCTTTTGTGGTAATAGATATAAATAAGAGATAGGTATGGTAGACAAATTAACATACACACTGAAGGGGTAAAGAAATAAACAGAAAAGTTTTGCATTGTACCCTAAATTTGTCCTAACACTGGAATAATGGACAGCTTGTGCCTGCCAAAAAGTTATTGGATTGTAGCTCCCATTATTCTCCACCATTGCCTGAGTTGCTTAGGGGTGAAAGAAGTTGCCATCCCAATAACCTGTGGACAGTCACAAGTCGCCAAACTTAGATTTACTATGAATTTCACTAAAGGTTCTGCTAAAGCTGAATTGGTTCAGTCAATTTGAAACAGTTTAGCTATGTTTAGTTAAAATATTTAAAAATGCATAGATATAAACTGGTTTTATTTTTTGAAAAATACAGGGTGGGTAGAATGTAACTGAAAATAAAGCAAAAAGATATGACAGATTATACAATGCATCAATATTTAAACAAAAGGAAATGACAGAACTGAGATAATCTCCTTTAAAAGGAAGAAGTCTAAGAAACCCTGAAAAACGTAATAATACAGCACACAAAATAAGAAAAAGATAAGTTTCTATAAAGCAAACTGAACAAATATGAAGACTGATTGATTGAAAGCACTAAATCTGAAGGATTTGAAACAACCACAGAAATAACACTAATTGGCATAATGTTTAATAAATGAAAATTAAAGCCAAGTTAAGTATAGGTTGGTAAGTATTTTAGCAAGAGCATTGTCTGTATAAGGCTGCAAACTTATATGCATATACTTAGTAGTAGGTCCAACTGAGCACCTTGGCTCTTATTTTTGAATAGACCTGTACAGAACTACACTGTGAAAGAATACATGAAAAAGACATAGGGATATGCACCACACAGAAATGTGGCAATATTTACTACTGTTCCTTCACATTTGATATTTGATCTTTTCTCCTGCTATCTGTATTTGAACAAATGAGTTGTCACAGCACATTATCAGATGTTGACTGGCATGCTATAGCATTTAAGGATTTTAATCTAGCATTACAGATCCATAACTGCTCTATGTTCCATAAAACTAGGTAGTCTTACCATAAGATTAGGTAGTCTTACAGTAAGACTACTTAAATTCTGCCTCCAACAGCCAGCAGCCACATTGGGTGAAGGAGATCTGTTCAGCTGCAGGTCAGTCTCCTCTACTACGACAATCAGAAGTAAGACCATGTATTGCATTTCTTTGTCATAGTCTTGCTCATTAGTGGGAGGGGGCTAGAAACATTAACTTCCTTGTGTCCTGATTGGCAGCTGAACATACTTCCTTTGCCCAGTGTGTTACCCTGACATCTGGGGGTCTCCTGGGGGACACCTTGATTAGCGCCAAAAATGCAAAGACTGGGGGAATTAGCGGAGCACTGGCCTTAGCAGAACGAAGGATAGGATAACCCAGCAGGATCTTCTACCCAATTTTTATGGGGTCAGACCAAGCAAAAAGCCAGACGGTCTTACTAATGAATGGATTTTATTAGCAAATACGTTCTCACACTCCAACACAGTCACTCACTCGTGCACAGAGGGCCTATCAAGAAGGGAAAGAGATGAAAATTGATAGGGGATAGAGTGGAGAGGGTGTAAAGGCAGTGATACTGCACCTGTCCAGAATTCTTCAGTCTGGGAAGAAGTGAGAAGGATGGAGCTCAGCGAAGAGAGGTAGCTGAGGGGAGCCCTTGACTAACAGAGTGCTGGTCTGTTAGCATGGCTGGGAGCTCTCCAAAGAGAGTCTCAAAAACAGGGACTATTTATAGGGCAAAACATACCTCAGGGTCAGGCCCTTTCCAGAGAAGAACAATGGCCGAAACAGAAGGAAAAATAACACACAATAGCAACTTGATGGTTTGCTTGATTGATTCATGTAAATGGACCTCGCCTTTGTAGAATTCATTGAAGTAGGCATTACTCAATCTGGGGAAAACCTGGTAATTCCTTCAAGTTGGCTTTGTGTGGTTGAGGACCCTTTGTTTGTGCGGATGTGGCTAGCCTGAGTTATCCTTGGGAAATGTGACTGGGGATTTTCCTAGCCTTGACCTATGTCCAGTCACTTGACCTATTTGTTTATGCACCCACCCGGGCAACCTCTCTGGCACAGAGGGCATATTTGATATTCATTTTATATCCTCCCGGGACAGGGTCTGCCAAAGGGGTAACAAATGCAGCTGCTGACTGTTAGGGTGGGCTGGAGGGGGGACGTGTTACTGAGCTACATATGTGTAACTGGCCCCTACCTTAACAGCCAGAAGACACATCAGGCAAATGAGGTCTGTTCAGCTGCTAATTGGGATAGCCTCTTAATAATGCATACATACCTATGTAGCTAATATAGAATATTGGTGAACATCATGCTGTTAGGCACATACTTTTTTTGTGGGGGTGGAAAGAATATTCAAGAATTTGAAAAATACTAAAATAAATATTTATTGGGTGTTAGGAAACTTTAATGCTAGACAAGCAAGAAACTTTGCAATTTGAGACTCATTCAGCATCAAAAATATATGTGTGTTTGTGGGAAAGGGTTGCATGGAAAATAACATTTTCTGCAGAGAAAACAACATTTTCTCTTTAGAAATATCATTTTTGAATAGAAAATCATGTTTTCTGTGCAGAAAGCTTCTGTTCTTCATAGAGATGTTTTCTCTGTAGAAAATGATGTATTTGGCTCAGAAAATGGGGTTGGTTGGTTCGTTTTTGCACAGAATAAAGTTCCAAAATGTGAATAGGCTTTGAAAACAGTACAGACTTCAACAACTTTCTCTCAGTGATGAGAAAAAGTGGTAAAATTATTCATTCTTGCCTATGGAAGCAAACTTTAATATTTAAATTAAAGATTTAAATCCATACTTTTTGGAGCAGCTTCTACTTCCAAATCAATAGATAGGAATATGTTTTATCTTTGTATTTAAGCCAGAGTACCATTTGGTTATTAAGTATTGATAAGAAATCTCAAACTTTTGGATACAACATTTGACATCTCAAAAGGACTCACTGATGCCAATATTTTTTTTAAAATGATGAGTTTTTCCCCATTCAATTATTATGCACAAACACAGCATTAGGAATGCATTTTTCATGTCATATACACAAAGTCTGAGGTCATCTTTACATCTTAGTATAAAAAGGAAACTACTAATTATTGAAATCATTAAAAAAATAGAGATTATTTCATTATAGCAACCATGTGCTAGCTTTCTCTGAAAAACCAGTTCTCAAGACTTTTCTTCCAACAGCTACAATTGTTTGCCCACTGTTATATCATTGTCCGTATAATTCCAATAAATGAATCAGTCCTCAGAAAAGTATACATTATTCCAGATACTCTTTATATTTTGGTGAATGTCAGTATGCACGTATGAATTTGGGAATCTGAGATAAAGTTTGCAAGCATCTAAAACTTATGACATACAGAAAATCTAGAACTGTTACAATCTACGTAGGTAAATATTAAAAGAAGTAGAACTTAGTCCATTTGAAATGCATCTTGAATTATCAGGACTTAATTTGAATGTTGACATCAAATCTGAACACTTAAAGATAGCAGACAGATTTTCTGGGGAGTGTCACATGTGAACAGGCAAGGGGAAGAAATGTATTCAGTGTTAACATATCTAACTGGTGCTTTCCAAAATGAAATCCCAAACGTAAGGCACATTGATTTTCCTAATTTTGCAGTCCAATGTCCTGTCAAAAACTTTGTGTCCCCCCCTCCAAATGTGTACATTGGGGAAGTAGACAATACATACACTGGAGTCAAATTGAACTCCACAAATGGATACAATAAAACAAATAGAAATGGCAATAAATGCATTCTTTTTTGCACTGACTTTAAAAAAGAATCACAGTCTGATTCTTGACAAAGGCTGGAAGAGGTTGGAGAGTCAGAATCTGAAGGAAACTGAAAATTATATGTGGTATAATGACTGGTATGTGCACATGAATGTTAAGATTCCTAGACAAATGAATGTACATGTGAATGATTCAAAACTCAAATGAATACACACACACACACACACACACAGTGTCAGAAATGAAAGTGCACACCTAAATGTCAGTCACAAAGGTGAATGTTGACTGTCACCAAAATGAGATTGTACATTAGCAGATCTCTGAAAGGAGGGGAAATATACATCTTGAAATGTCACTTTATCTGAGATCCTTCACACTGAAAAGAAAGTCAAATATCCTGAAACATTCCCACCCTCTTTTAGAGCTTGAACTATTTAGTTCTCATGCTTGCTGAACTCCTTCACTGGAAAATGCTCTTCATCCAACAGTGTCAAAGAAAGGTGAACTTTCTGAATTCTGGAATTCCACTAAACAGACTCTGCCACACCACTATGTCATTAATTTAATTCTGATCTGTCAAGCCCAGTACTAATTTAAATTTAAGACTTCTTGCTCAACTTTCTTCAAAAGGCATCCAAATATAAAATTGCAGTTTGCTTCCAAGTTTCCAATTGGCTTAGAAATGCTAAGTATTCTTAGCCATTCAAAAGTTTCCATAATAAGAGAAGGCAGAAAAAGAAGAGAAAGCCCTATTATTTCTGAAAGCTATATTTAAAGAGGAGAAGATCAGCCAATGGAATATTTCCACCGATTGCTTTAGAAAAGCAATTTCACACTGCAACACCTCTGTATTCCCAGAACTGATTTAGATTCTATCATTCAGTTCCCTAGGCCTTCATGTTTGAGCCAAGCCAGCTTTGCCCACTGCAGTAGCCAGTTTGTTTGCTTGACAGGTTTAGCAGTTCATCATAAATCTGAGCCTTGTTACAGCAGGTCTGACCTTGTTCTGATCCATGGTTTTACTGCTTTCCTTTATCGGTTATGTTTTTCTTTCTCTCCTAAGCAGCTTATTTATTCAATCTGCTGTGGTCTTCTAAACACTTGCATAAGAAGCTTGGAAGTGAATATTCTTGCTATGATTAAATGATTGCATTTTCAGGGTTGTATTCTCTCTAGCCACAAAGTAATACTGAGCAGTTTGGCTTCAATTGACTTTCTTTACCTAGCACACCACCCAAAATTAACCTCTGCCTTTGCTAATCTAAATAGTCTGACATGCTACAATTTTCTTTTGCCTTCTACCTTGCCAAAAATCTGGATGTTCTGCTTAAGGTTACAAACAGAGTTAACAACCAGACTCAAAATTATCAGTGCTGAAGACAGCCATTGCTTCTTAGGGATGTAATATATTCCATATAAATGACTTTGGTTGCTTTTTGTCAGGTCAGATGCTCTTGTCTGAGCCATTGGCTGCAGAATGATCTTTCTAGGTTTTTTTTTTCCTGACAGTTTATTTGGTTCACAAATAAAACTCAAAATAATACACATTATTTCTACTTATACACATGCATATTTGAAGAAATGTACTTCTACTTGTTCTTCTCTCTTATTTTGACCATCATCCATTACTCTCATTGCCTCCAATTTGTGAAAAGTGGGAAGACAAGCCACAAGGTAATACAACAAAATTAATACACCAGCATTAACCAGTGCCATATTGGAATCCTAAAATGCATAGACATCTCAGTTAGTCATTACTACAAAGATTAATTTCAGAGAGGGAGACATAAAGAATAGGGATGGAAAGAATGTTTGAAAATATTTGGAAAAAAAACTGTCAAACATTTGTTTTTCAAATATTCAGAAAACTTGAAGAAGAGAATCCTGGGCTGATCAGAATCCTGGGCTGATCAGAATCTTGAAAGTTCAGGATTTATTCTGTGCAAAATTTGCTTATGGGTTTTGGTGTTTGGTACAAAAAAGAGCATATTCTGCAGGGAAGCAGCACCTTCTAAACGGAAAGTAAAATGCTGTTATGTTGCTCAGGAAGTGTTGCTTTCTTCACAAAAAGCCATGTGTATAATTTGTGCAGACTATAGTATTTTTTGCAATAGGAAACAATATTTTTTAGCATATAAAACGTTCACCAGAACCTAGGTTGATTACTTAGTTAAGGAGATGTAACTAAGCAATGGCCAAACACACCCACACCCACAGTCTACTTTGAAAGCCACCCATGGGATGAGGTGAAGGAGTCCTATTCTGTTTGGTTTTTGAGGAGGAGGCAGATGTTTCCACCTTGCTCCTGACAGCAAGCAACCTGCAACAAGAAACTATGATAAGATCCTGCTTCTGATAGTTACAGCCCCACTCCCTGGTGGGAGGGAACGCTCCTATCCTTGTGCTCCTATTGGAAGCTGAATGACCCTCCTTCACCCTGATATAGTGGCTGGCTCTTAAGGTGGATTGAGGTGGCATTTACATAGGTTAACAGTAAAACTATGAAGTCTTAATAAATACAGATCCATAACTCTCAGTACAGTTCTGTAACTACAATACTGAAAAACAACAAAATTTCTGCAAGCATTATTTTCTGCACCTACAAAAAATATGCTGCTTTGTAGACAGAAATTGCTGTTTTCTGTGCATCCCACTCATTGAATTTTGTGCAGAATAAATCCTGAACTGTGAAGTCTTTGAAACCCACACAGTTTTCAAAGGGTTCTTCATAGTTTGAAGAAAATGTCTAAAATTACTTGTTGTTTCCTTCAAGAATGAAATTAATGAAGAATCACATTCCTAGAGAAGAAGACTGAGAGTAGAGGAAGGGGCTTGCATTTGGAATAAAAACAGATGACCTACCAACAACCCTTCTTCTTCAGCCATGAAAGAACAAGCCCACTGTTAGAAAATGCGTGTGAACATGGACATTTTTCTCAATTCATGCATGGTTGATAGGGATGTCACTAGATTAGAATCACACCAATGGGCTGTGTAAAAATGCTGCACGCAGATAACACAAAGTGATCGGCAGAAGAATTGCTTTGGGGGAAGGGAGACTGAATATAGAAAGGGAGCTCACTACTTCTTCATTGCAGATAGATAGATAGATAGATAGATAGATAGATAGATAGATAGATAGATAGATCGATCGATAGATTTTGTGGCAGAATTTTTCATTCAATTCTCAGTAGCCTGGGACATCCTGAAAACTCTTGGGCAAAAATATCACCTCAGTATTGGCCGAACTACTGCCAAAGAAAAAGAAAAAAGGCACCAAAATGTGGCAGTTTAGCATTATTTGTGTTCCCTAAAACCTCCCAAATTGAAAAATGACCAAAAGAATCAGTCAAAAATAAAGGTAAAACAGAAGTTTTCTTTTATGTTTAGTTATGACTCAGTGTGGTTTGTTGGTGTGATACAAAGTCAAACATGGTTCTTGGCCTCTAGTACAATTGTTCACTGTCACAAGCAATGTACTCTCCAACTGGAATTTGGATTTTTGTTTGCGACAGACCAATACGTCTAATTTTGTTTGTTTTTAAAAATGCACTGTAAGCATAAAGGACACTAGACTCCTAGAACCTACTGTTTTAAGAAGAGGATGAGTAATACTTTGCTCTTGTCTGCTCTGACAGAACAGTCAGACTGTATATCTTCCAACGATATAGAGAATTATGGTACTGTTACAAGTTGGCGAAAGTGTGCCATCTTCAGTCTGAAAAAAGGAGTCATCTTGTCACCAGTTTTCTGTTCCTTCTTCCCTGCTACCCACATGCACTAATGGATACTGTTGTTGTGTGCTTTCAAGTTGTTTCTCACCCTAAGATGAACCTATCACAGTGTATGTTCTTGAGGTTCCAGCTTGGCTGTGCCAAATGAAATAGCTACATATACTCCCTCTGTGGGTTTTATGTATTTTGCATGATATTTATGACTAGGATTCTACCATTTTCCAAACAGTCTTCTCCCACTGTCCCATTGTAATAAGATCGCATGTCTTCTTTTCTGCACCCTGGCATTTTTCTTTCATTTGCACAGGCATTTACTCCATATTAGAGAAGGCCTATGATTGGCAGTCAAATATACTTTAAAATATGTTAACATGTTGGCTTAGTTGTGCTTACTGTATTGTGAGATGATTCAAGTTTTCAATGGATTTCATCCTTTTACACCCACAACAACAATCTAGAGCCAAACAAATGGCCACTGAAATCAACAAAGCAAGAAGACACATTGCTTCATAAAGTAAGACTCCCACTTTTGGCTTAGCTCCCATAATTTAGTTCATCCATTACTGGTGTCCTTAGTGAATTATTCTTTTGATTATTTTACAACTACAAAGAATTCTAGCTATACAAAACCATGAACTTTGGGGAGTTGCAAATCATAACACAAATGTGCCTTAATTTTCAAAATGTCGACATCAACAATAGAGCTTGCTCTCATGAGATATTCTTGCCATATGCTGATAATTACTTTTTTTTAAACTCAAATATTCCATCATTTATGGGGATATGATTAAACCTCCTTTCCAAAATTATACATCCTCATCTCCATAAAGAAGAGCCAAGACATATAACTCTGGGTTTTAATAAGGAAGAATGTTATTGACCTGTTTAAGAGATCTGCAACTGGTTATCTTTTTAACATACATATATACATACTTACTTACTTATTTATTTATTGTCTTTTTACCCTACCCTTCAGCCACAAAGTCTCTCCTAACTAACTTCCTTCCTCTATTGTGGGCTCCCTGACACGCAGGTGGAGAAATCCTCATTTTTTTTCTCAGCTTTTTCTGGATAAGTCCCTTTTCCTCCTCTGCCAACCAGGCACAGAGTCCTGGGCAAATCTAAGTTCTCCTCCTGAGCCAGACAGAACTGTGGCTCATGACAAGGGTGGCCCACCCCTGGACCTTGATGTGGGTGAGAGTGAGACCAACATGTTGTAACTGTGATTTAGGCATGAGCTTTGATAGCACTAGATATCCCTTTGTGATATCAAATAATTTGACCTTTCCATGGTACCTTGGCTAATATGTTTGCCAGGATCCTGAGAAAAACACAGACACAAGGAGCAGCCGTTTAATGACGGGAATTCCAACTTCCCCTCTCTCAGGCGGGCATTTCAAAGCCTTGGTTGTGCTTCGGGATCTGGATGGTGTATTCCTTTCATCTCACAAGATACCTGATTCGCACCCATAAATAACAACACCATAAAAGTGCCCATTGACTGGCACATGGGCTGCATGATTGATGTTTTGATCCACTTCTAAGCCTTTTGGTGCATTTCAAAGTTAACTTTGTTCTCAAAGTTTATGACATGGATCACAGGCACAATTTTGTTATAAAAACCCCTAGTTTTGATAGTTCAGAGAGCCGCCTTTTGAGTTTCACACCGCCTTGCTGCCAGTCTGTATAGCGAGCTCCCCAGGAATCCTACTAAGTCTCATCTTCTTCAGCTCTTCAGGACTACGTGATCAGGTCGTATTGCTTATTCCTAAATTCATTTCTATTTTCCTATTTCTTATTTAGTTAATGGTGTGATTGTTGTCTTATTTGTTTACTTCTCAATAAAACATTAATTGGTTTACTCTGAATTTGTTTGGTTCACTGGTCTGACACTGTATACATAGGGCAAAAAGGTTCTGCTGGGTTACCCTGCCTCTAGCTAGCCATTTGAGTCTGTTCCAGTTAATTTCCCCAATTTTGTGTTAATATTTGGTCAGTTGGGCGTCCTTCTCAGTACCCCAGAGAAACAGGGTAACAATGTCCTAAGGCAATGTCCTGTTCTTTGGAGACTGGCTGAGCAATATACTTTTAGTCTTTGCCAGTATTTTCTATCTTGTTGTTGTGGGAAGTTGTTGTCACAAAGAATAACCAGACGGCTACTTCTTCATTCTCTTTATAACATCAAACAAAAAGGAAGACAAGGAAGAGCAAGGGGAGGAGAACAATTGTTACAATTATTTAAAAGTCTTTTTCTTGGCATCTGAGTTGCTATTATTCTGATTTGTTTTCCCCCTTGCTGGGGTGAAGGTCTTGTTTTCATCTCTTTTAGTAAGCTGGCATTTAATATTTATTGATTGGTGCTTGACTCATTTGATGCTTTAATATGACTGCTTTTACTGACTTATATTATAAAGATATTTTATTGATTCATTCTTTTATATTTCACTGCTGAATGCTATTTTAGCTCTGTAAGATAGGATGCTTATACTTAAGATTGCTACAAGATTGGTACAACTAAGATGCATGGTATAATCAATCCAGCTTTTGTACCTCTGCATTTTGATGCCTTTCATCCTTATGCAGATATTTTCTATTTCCTTCGGTTCTTCTACAGTTCTATTTAGTGTCATTAGTGCTTTCATAAAGTTATTTTCTCTTTTTCTTTGAAACACTACTGTTCTACTGTTTCCAAGGACACAGGTCTAATAATTTCAATAGTAACAGCAGCCTTAACGAACCATGTAGCTTTCCCAATCTCCTTCATACAAATTATATTTTCTTTTGTTCAGTGGATGTCTGGGCCAAAGGCTTGAAAGCAAGTATATACAAACAGTAGATTGGTTAAAAAAATATATGATTCCTTGGCCCCAATTCCAACTGCTAGTCAAAACAACAGCTGATATACCATATTCCATTGATTCAGAGGGTCTGCTCTAGATGGTGTTACCCCCAAATGTGGGTGACTCAAGGTCTATCTGTAATGCCAGTACCTCTGTGAAATGGTGGGGAATTTATTAGCTCAAAGAGGAGGTCTGCAAGAGCAAGGTAACCTAACAAGATTTTTACACCAATGTTTACCAGTACTTCTACAGCGGAGAACCAGTCAGAGATCCAAAAGTAAGCTCAATTGTATTTGTTGGGGGAATTAATCTCACACACGCACGCACGCACACACACACACAATCCAAGCAGTCACACAATCACATAAGGCTAACTGAAGGAACGGGGATGAAAATTTTGGATAGTGAGATTTCAGGGCATGGGGGTGATATTTACCAATCTAGAAGAGCAGCAAAGAGGCAGTAATGTAGCTTAGACTTACTTCTAAGGACAGTACACAATTGGGAATTGAAACAGTAGAGTGACAACCAGCAATTAGGGTAGTGCAAGTTGACTGACCAAAACTAGGAGTTTATATACTCAATTTCTGTCTGGAGGGCAAGGGTATGAATGACTTGCCACATCAGGAAACAACGGAGTCTGAAATTGACTAATGATCTTAGCATTAGGTGACAAAAGGCTAATGGTTGCCCTGATAGGTCAGGTTTTGAGACAAAGGAAGGGTATAGTTGGTCAGAGGAAAAGGAGTTAAGACAATCAGTAATCTGATGGGAATCTCCCAGCTGCTATTGTCCAGAAGGCAGAGTTGTTAAGACTAACTGCAAGCCTATTATCTCTGGAGTTTCCTGGTGATTTTCTGACTATTACATGGCTTTGCCTAGAGGTGTCTTCTCACCTAATTCACAGCACTTGCATTTGGCCAGTCTTTTCCTCTTATCTAGCCTGACCATACAGCCATTGCAAGGCACGTTTTATATTTATTCCAATTCATATGTATTTCATCAATTAAACGATATGAAAGTATGGGGTGCACAATCTGGTAGCAATGGGACTAGATAGTGGATTTAGACTTTGCAGCCCATTCAGCAGCAAATATCAGTGACCTTTGATATTTTTTAAAAAAATAACCACTGGAGGTAATATGGGATTCTCAAAAGTATATCGCACTTGTGAATCAGAAGGCTGCTGTTAAAGCAAAGGTGGGAATCATGAAGCCATCCTAATATTTTTGGACCATAATTCTTAGCATTCATCAGTGTTAGCTCACCTGGCTAGGCCTCATAGGACTTGCAGACAAACAGCATCTGGAAGGCCACATGAGTGAAACAGAGTGCTATCCAAACCAAACTAAATCCAAAGAATCAATGGAATTTACATTAGCATTGCCCTATCAAGGTACTATTATTTTAGTGGGTCTACTTTAGTTACAATATAATATAAGGTAGGGACTGATATACAATTGGGCCAAGACAAGGTATATGCAGATTTAATAACTTCTTTCACTATATCCTGCAAATTGCAGAAGCCCATCAAACTGAATCGAGACAAGGGTCAACCGGAAGAAAGGTTAAAGTCCCTCATTGTCCACAATAGGATTTCAGAACTTCTGCCTTCATCCTGTTGTGATCCCATGGTAACCAAACACACACACAAAGGACTCTAGTGCAAGTTGTTTGCCATCCTCAGTGTTTGCACACAGAATTAACCCAAGACCTCCTTGTGCAAGTAAAAGTTCTGGGAGACTGCTTCTACAACCGCTGTGGTTTGTTCCACTAGCACTGAATAGGATCTTAGCCCTGTCCTTTAGTAAAAAGCCACAAAGTTTTCACAGGGGAAACAGCAAAGTTCAAGTTGCATTTAGTTTGACCCTTTGTGTCCTTTCTGACTGGGGATGAGAAGCAAGCTCCTTGCAGCTGCTTCTTTTTCTAGCCAGTGGCTGGGGTGGGGCTGGTTTCCCCTTGCATGTCATGATGTTCCTTTAGGAAGCAAATGATTCCCCCTAGCTCAGGGATGGGCAATTGTATGCGTGTAATAGGCCAGTCTATCCAGACTCCAAACATATCAGCTTTCCTCTTCATTCCCTCTCAAAATGACAACAGGAAGTGAATTTGTGTCACTTCCTGTAACCCTCTGTAGAAGGACTGCAGAGAAAAACAGAGGTGCTTGGGGGCAGTATGGGGTTTGAGGCTGCTTGTGAGAGTAAGGTGGGGTATTTTCATATGTTTGAGGGGTTTTCTGTGTGGACTGGGGTACAATTGCCCAAAATTGCACATCATCATCATCATCATCATCATCATCATCATCATCATCATTATTATCTGGAAGGTGTTGGTGGGGTTCATGAACCAAATAGTGGGATCCAGGAGTTACATGAGGTCCACAAGCCATGCTATGCCCAACTCTGTCCTAGATGATGGTGCAGATCTTCAGATGTGATACTTAGTGTATTGCTTTTGGATTTTTTTTGTTAAATACAGTAGAGAATTCATGGTACATCTGTTCCATTTAGGAAAGAAAGCAGGTAATTTGGAAATCCAAAAGCCAGAAAGAAACTTGTATCTGGGGCATTTGGTCTGCTTCCTCAATTTCTCATCTGATAGGTCTTTGTTTTGCACTTATATGGTTTTGAGAAATACCCCCTCCCAATTTTTTTCATTCAATTTGATCTCTACGGGGCATGGGATCAGCAGGAAGAATTGTTCTGTGAATACATATAGAAGACCTGCTCCCTCTTTGGTACAAACAGAGACAGAAACAGAAAAGCCTGGAGCACAAGATAAGATTGCCCAGCAAGGTTTTGCCTGTCTGATGGGCAGATTATTTTCGTGGTTGTGCCTTGGTCTTACTTAGCATTCTGCAATTCACTAGGGACCAGACAAAGGGGATGCATATCTGCCAAGCTGAACAAATTATAGCAGTTTTTTGTACATGTGCTGCTACTTCTTAAGATATAGATAATAGAAATACTATTCTTAAGCAAAAGATGCATACAAACATGTGAGCAACAGATTTTTTTGAAAATATCAGTCATGTAAGGCTAGAGTTTGTTCTCACTCACAGCACCATAAAGATGTTTCACAGTGGCTACTGGCTGCTCTGGTGGCAATGGGGTGGTGAATCAACTCTGGATTTCAGTCTGAACTTTAAATCATTTCTCCAACATGCTAAGTGTATTTGGCATATAGGGTTTAGCACTTCTGATAGCTCCTTTAAATTTTGACTAAATGGAGTGGACTCACTGTCCCATTGACATCAGCCATGGTGCTTGACACACTCAGATTTGCCTATGACAGAGTATTCTACCATGAGTTGTAGTGAATTCCAGCTCTGTATAATAAAGGTGTATTTACATTCACATATTATACGTTTACATGTGTAGGTTTTATTTTGTTTTGGTAATGTGGGCTTGCTGGGCTTGATCCAATCCACTTGGTCTGAAATGTAGTGCTGTCTGAATATAAAGGCACACAGTTCCCCAATTCTGTATACAGAAGCCAGCTGGGTTGGCAGTTGAACCTGAAGAAACTGTGATTAGCTTTAACTATGGTTACTGAAAGACAATGTTAAACCATAGTTTATGATTCTATCATATTTCAAAAGAGCAGGGAAGGGGTGAGCTCCAGATATGCAGCTCATATCATCTCTACCTAGAAGACCCATTGGTCTTAGATTATAGAAGGTGAAGTTTACCAGCAATTTATGGAAGGCTGCACATTCCCATTCCTGCAATAAAACATTATTTAAAGTTAAACATAGGCATGAAACAAAACTGCAGTTAATGGAAAGGAAAGCTATCGCAGAAAGGAAAGAGGAGGGGGACATAAATGCCTGGGACTAGCCTCAGCTTTTTTCAGTAACAATGCACAAATAATTTGTTACTTTTAAACGTTGCTAATGGATGGGATCTTTTCTTTTGATTTATCATTTTCCACAACAACTGTGATAGAAACTAATTATTCCCAATTGGGTAACTATGCATTCACTATCATTTTTGCCTTGTTTCATTCACTCTGGTTTCCACTAGCATAGATAGCCTGATCAGCCATGAAAGGCAAGGTCATAGGATTGGATGAGGGAAACTGTGTGTGAGAGGGGAGAATTTGCACTCAACTCTCTGGTTCTCCATTCAAATGCATCATCAAAGGTTATTATATTAGGTTAAATCTATATAACTTATTTCAGAGTTGGAACCATCTTTAGCCCTCCAGATATCACAGACTTCAACTTACTGAAGACCTAGACACCTTGACCAGTGGGAAGGAATTGCAGAAGCTGAGCTCTTAAACTTCCAGAGGGTCAGAGATTATTTATCTGTGGCTAGATACTCACTCCAAGGTAGCAAAGTACACATGCCTGCTGAAATAACCTGCCATGCATTGTGTCCTATATTGATGCAGAGTTGCATGAACATCTATCAATAAGCTCAGACCATCTATGGAAAGAAGTGCAATACACCCCTCTACTTGCATGGTTTTCACAACAAAGGGACCACAACATGCAAATCAACTGCTTGATGCTGAAGGTCACAAAAACTCTAGGAAGGAGGGTTTCACTAATTTCCTTGTTGTTTTGTTACATGCCTTAATGTTGACTTCAACATGCTCCAACACTATCAGAGGTTTTGTCTGATAGGATTTATTCAGATGAAGTTTGCTATTGCCTTCTCTCTAAGGTTGATAAAGTGTAACTTGCCCACATCACCAGTGGTTTTCCATGGCTCAGCAGAGATTTGAACCCTGCTCCCCCAGAATCCTAGTACAGCAATCAAACCACTACACCATGCTGGCTCTCCATTTCCCTGGTGATCCTTATTTCAGGGAAGGATCCTTATTTTACTTTGTTCTAGTAGTCAGGAATGGAATTAGTAACTACAGAGTCAACTACTGGTCAGAAAGTCCTAGCTGATTGAAATCCAGTGTCATCATGCTCTGTTTCTCTGTGCTGGTAATTTGCGAGAAGCAATATGAGGTAGTAAGGCAAAGCAAACTCCCACTGTCTTGCTAGTAAATGCTGCCAGACTTGGATCCTAACAATAATGAATTCTGTCCTACTGAGGTCCCCCAGTGAAGTAGGTTGCAGCACGCTCACATCATCCAAGTGTTAAGCAATGCCCAATTCAGAACTTGGAGGTGGTGAGCTATATGAAGTCTCTCAAGCTGCAAGCTGCAGCTGACTCAGATCTGTGGGGAAGGCTTGGCTCTTGGACATTCACTACTGGTCTAGTAGTGTGGACTTAGGTGGCATCATAAGTGGGATGGTCAAAAACATACAGATTGTGTTCTTGGACCCAGGTTGGAGAGAGGATTTGTGGTAATGGAACATCATTAAGTCACAGGAGACAGCTCCCAGAGGCAGAGGAGATGCTGGTTGTAGAGCTGCTTCACTGCAGAATGTTTCTCCCTTTTCCTACTGTTTTTTCACAGTATCAGGTCTAGAGGTTAGCAGCTGGACTGGTTGTCTAGCAACAGATAAACCAACTGCAGCCTCCCTGCCTCCAGCTGCCTTCTAATCATCCATTGTCTCTCTACTAGCCACCCCTGTGTAGCTCACCAGTTTTCATCCAGTATCTCCTCCTCACAACACGTACAATATAAAACCAACTAATTCTTCCATTAACTTTTTCAGTTCTGTCACCATGTCAGGTGTTCCCATCTAGATTGGTGTGGATTCCTCATCCTCACCCAGCCACCACAGCCTTTATTCTTCCTCATCCCTGCCCTACTGATGGCCCCCATTTTCATACTGCTTTGTTGCTGGACAAGTAGTCCTTAATGTAGCATCTAGAGCTGATATGGTTCCTTGACCAAATGACCACTCATTTGATTATTGCTCAATCTGCAGTCAAAAAAATTGTGGCGGGGGCAGGAGCCAGTGACACCATGCCACAAGATCCACATGACATTTTTATCAAAGCCTACAAATGTGAAAATCTCCATCTTTCCATTTTGTTCAGTTCTTCTGAATCCCATCTGAATTTTCATCCTATGCTTTTTTGAGAAATGTTCTAATATTGTGCACTTTCTTCACACAAATAAATCTGGGTAATTTTTTACATTCATTGTTCCTAATTTGTCTATTTATTTGTGCAGTTTTGATGATTCTTACAATCTGCTTCCACTAACTGAAGCATTATTTCATTCACATTTTAGCATGACTTCAGGTACATTTTTAAGCAATTATGCACATCTTAATCATTCACATTTTAAAATACATGTGCTACTTTGTTTGCACTTTGCTATATGCCTTGCAAATGTGCAAATGTTCCAAGTGAAGTGCACATTTTCTCACAACATGTCTCAGAAGGTGCAAAAATGCTAGTTTAGTCAAGATTGTCAAGTCCAATGAATTTGTTTCTATCCATCTCGAGGCCCCACTGGGTAAGGTAAATTCTCCATTGGGTAAGTTAAGCTCTCATGGTCAAATTTATGCTCACATTGTCTATCATTCTTAGTTATTGCTTACAAGTAAAATTAGACAAAGACCATCTAGTTGAGTTCAGTAAATGTTAGCTTCCAAAATTATCCCAGTGAAATCATTTATATGAAGTCCAGAACAAAAGGAATGTTACAAGGCTTTGAATCTGACAAACTCAGAACTCTGCTCATTCTTCTCTGCTTGGTTCTTAGCTTAAACACTGCAAATATTATTTGCTACAGAAAACAAACAAAAAACCACTAACTCTCTTCAGATACAATATACGGATACTGTATATTGAGCCTTTTTGTTATTTCTTAAAATGTGCAATGTCCATTATTCCTCAAGAGAGTCTGTGACCTTTTCATTTATTAACTTGAGTCTCTCCTTTTACTGTATTCAGTCTTCTCACTGAGTTTCCGAGAAAAGCCTTATCAGACATCAAAGGCTATGGACTGCTGAACAAATCCCAGACTCTAGCCAGGCCACAAAAGAAGGCTCAAGTCTATTGTTATGCTAACTCCTGGGGCTAGCATCAAAATGCTATTAAATCTTTGTTAGGGCAAAGACAGAGGTAACATTTTTGAGCAGCAGAGCTGTTTCAGAAGAACATTTACTGTTTTCAGTCCAACAATGTACCACTCTGCACTGGTGTCTGGTCCTAAAAGGACTTATTTTGCTCATTTGTAGCCAAAGCTAGTGGTCTCCTGTCTCCAATGCATTTCCCACAGAAGCATACGCTTTATGTGCAGTACTATGATTTTGTTTTAAAAAAATTAGTTTCTGTATTTCAATTTTAATATTTTTATTTTATAAATAACAATAGTTATTATATCTAACAACACAACAAGTGCAGCTGCTTAGAATATTAGCTTTGCAAACTGTAATAATTTGGGGAAACATTTTGCTACCTAGCATATTCCACATTTTTTTATGTTTTGTGTATGACAAAGCAGGGTGGGTGTTCTAACAACAAGTAAACAACAAATAAACAGTCTCAGCCACTGAAATGCTGATCAAAATACTAAAGAAAAGGATATGTATATACATGCGGAAGGGATGAATGGCCTATGGGCAGACAAATAATGATCTAACCAGAAGAAGGAAGAAGATAATCCCTACAAAAGTTGGAGAGTAATAGAACAGTTTTCAGACTTCCAGACCAGAAGCTTATTTCTACAGATCCAGTCCAAAAATGTTGCCTTAAAACACCTCATCATCACATATGCACCTAAAGTTCATGACCCTTAGCCTTTGTCAGTAGACTCAGAATATCCTGGCCAAAATTGCCCAACACATATGGCGATTAGAAGAGTGGAAAGGAATAAAAGAAGGATCTTGAACCAGGTGGAACATAGAAAGGACCAGCCTGTCAGGCCAAAGTCAACAGGATAATGTGCACTGATTGTTTCCTCCCTTCCTTGAATGCTCTCCCAGGTTTGAGCAAAGGAAGTGTTTTCAAAGGCAGTTAGGGATTTGCTTTCCTCTACGCTCTATCAAGACAGTCAGTGTGATGTAGTGGTTTGACTGTTGAACTAGGACAATGAGAGAGTAGGGTTCAAATCCCTGCTTGGACATGGAAACCTAGTGGGTGACCTTACATAAGTCACCTTCTCTCAGCCTCAAAGGAAGGCAAGGGCAAACCTCCTCTGAACAAATTCTGCCAAGAAAATCCCACCTTAGGATCTTCATATGTCAGAAAGGACTTAAAGGCACACAGCAACAATGCTCTGTCAGCCTAGGGCAAATTTCTTTCACTCTCTTTTCATTTCTTTCCCAGGCTCCACTTAAGCCTTTGCCCGGCTCTGTTCTTGTCCAACAAGTTTTAACTCCTCACTCAAACTTGAGAATTTCCCATTTGCTCCTTAACACTAAGATCAGTCCCATCAAAAAGCCCTCACGGTATCTTTACTTTCTGAGTTTTGCCTGATTTCTGTACATTGATTTGTTTGTTAAATTCCCCTTGTATAGTCTATTTCAGCGTTATTTTAAATAATATTTAATTGGAGCCCTTTGTCTCTTTGATGGGTAGTCAAGCATCACTCAAACACAAGCTACAGTTCCACAGCCCTAGAATGGGAAAGGACAGCACAAACAATTTTTGAAGTTTTGCTCCAAATTTCATTCAAGATTATAGATGTTATCAATAAATGTTTTCTCCAAGCATTATTTTACCTTTAGAAAAACATTGCTAAACTCTAAAACAAATCGCTAGTCCTAGCTAAAGGAGACCCATAGGTATTGGTTTACCATTCATCAATTGATTCAACTCTACTATTAAACCAACTTGAATCTGCTCTATTTGGTTTTCAAAATTGGATTTGGGCCTTAGCTTAGAATCATAGTGGATGGAATATGTCTGAAGAAATACTGAAGACAGCTCAGATTTTCAGGGGCTACCACTAGTTTTTCTGAAACATATTCTATTGCCCGCATACAACCACAGTGTTCTCTGTTCTTATGCTCTCAAAGGATAGCCAAATTTCAACCAGTGTCCATTTTTTCAAAGTTTGTGTCTTGTCATATGACTGCACCATGCTTTCTCTATTCTGCCATTTTATCATATTAATATAAATCATCATTGTACAGCAAAGAATGCAGCTGAAATCTATTTTTCATCCACAAGTGTTGCATCCTATCTAATCCAAATCTTTTGATGTACAAGTTTTTTTAAAAAATAACTTAGGATACTCACATGACTAGTGACTAGAACTCCACTCCTGACAATCTGCTTAGAGCAGGATTTGACCATTCACTGTACTGAAAAAGCATAAAGAACACCGGCTGTCATCCTGTTGATGACATTCTTGTTCTTGTGTGGCTGTGAGTCATTTCTGAGTTAAGGCAACCCTAAGGCAACCCTATTATGGGGTTTTCTTGAGAAGATCTGTTCAGAGGGCTTTCCTTTTGCCTTCCTCTGAATCTGAGGCCCTTTCATCATCCTACCTTTTTGCGGTGGCATCTGGTGGGGATCCTGGCATCAGCACTGCCAGCACGGAAGCATGATGAGAGTGCTGTCCTCTTCATCGGCGGGCTCCATGATGATGAAAATGTGATGGCTATGTCTCTTCCTTCTGCAGCATGGCCGACTACTTTCCCAGGCTTCATCAGGTCAGGAAGCACAGCCATTCAGCTTCTGGGCCTTCCACAAGCCAGCTAAGTCCAGGATGGCAGCATAATTGTGGGTCATTGACGGGGAAAACCCATCAATGATTTAATCTGTGATTGTGCCTCCTAGGGATTGGAGAAGGATGGGACTGCAAGGATATTATGCAAAACTGTTGTCATGGTCCCATCCTTCTCCTGTCCCCATGGTGGGTTGGGAGGGTGATGCAAAAAGGGCCTGAGATTGTGTGACTTGCCCATGGCCAAGGGAATATCAACCCTGGCCAGAGTCACAGCTCAAACCACAGCACACACTGGTGATATACATAAATGTAATGGGATGGTTATACCCATGCATGTACTTCCATGGACATTGTGGAAAGAAATAACCAGTACCTCTTTCCAAAGGTCCCATCCCAGTGTTCAACAATAGCAGTGGCAGCTCCAGTTTGCCACTTCCTCTCCCCATCCACTAATTTGCTGCTGGGATGCCTGTGGGCTCATTACAGCTGTGCTAGTAGAGGTAGGAATAGTCAAATCTCACCCTGTAGAATCTGACTGGAAGGAATCAGATCAAGAGAGGACACTGAACCCAGAAGATGGCTCCTTCCCAAAACCGGAGCAGCTGGGGGCAGATAGAGCTGATAAAGATCTTCAGTAAGACAGGCCCTCTCCTCAGCCATCTTAATTTTAGAAAATGGGTGTCATTTGCTTTTCAGCCTCAGACATCAACACATCTTGGACTCACCCTGGTCCTAATGATAGAATACCTGTTTTACAAAATTTGCATGGACCATGCACCAATATAAAATTTAACTTTGAATGAGGGCATATCCTCCTTAGTGAAAACTACTATCCTTGTATTATTTGAGTTCAGAGCTATTCGGAACCCCTGAGGGTTCCATTGGAAGTGGGAATAGGATCCTCAAAGCACTTTCCCAAGAATGGGTATTTGGGGGGGGGGTTAGAGATTTTTTCCAACATTTTGTAGAACACTTGGATGAATTGGACTGATTCCTGATCATGTATTTTCTTCACCTGAATATATGTATTTTATATCTTTTAAAGGTCAAAAGACAAGAGGTCCCTCCACTTTTATTTTCTTATTATGACATGCCATGATACCCAGGTTTGGTGAGGCATGTTTTGTTCCTTGTGTTTTTGTTAAAATTAAAGGTCAATAACATATAAATAGAAGCTGGAGGGGAAAAAAAAACTTGAACATTTTCTCCTGGGAAATCATAGGAGAAGAACTCTTCTGAAGTGAATTTTAATGACTACGTTATTACAACACTCAAAAGCTGTTTATATGAGGCCTTAACTACACAGAAAGTGACAAAGCAAAACAATGTGACTTTGTAATCAGCCATGCTGTGGAGTGAGGGAAAAAAAAACTCTTAAATGAACAAATGTAAGGCTTCTGTAAAGGTGTCAGTCCTTGCTTTCACTTTTAAAACCAGAACTGTAAATTTTATATCTGTTTTTCTTACATGTTTACCTAGAAGCAAGTGCCAATAAGCCTTATTTCTAAGTATCACAATCTGCTTTGCTAGTGTTCTCAAGACTGTTCTCTGTTTATTGGGAAAAATGTATCATCTGCCATATTGCACACACTGAGATTTCAGCCTCCATTTCAGGGGGGCTAAAATTGTTTTGTTTGTTTGGCATTGTTGCATACATTTATACATTTATTCCTTATATTATTATTTTTAAATAAGCTCCAACAACAAATAATCAACAAATTATTTTTTTTTAAATAAATCATTTTTAAAAACCTGCAAAAAGTCAAAGAGGAGACAGAAAATTTTAAGCTTGATGTATGGATTTCCTCAGATGCTTCTTCTTTGGAGCCAACCTCTTTCAACCTGTAACAATAAGCCTCAGTGTATCAGGGGTTCCTGGCATTATCATATGACTTCTATGCATAACCTATTTCTAAACACATTATTCTATCATATGCTTATGGTATTTTGGAAGTTTAACTTGGAGCAAGAATATTTGGAGAGACTAAAGACCAAATTTGTGCCTTCTCAACCCTTCAAGGGTGAGCCAGACTATCCCATACCTCTCCAAAATGTTTTTTTAAAAAATGAAACTAAAGCCATTTCCGCGCCTTATCAGTTCCCGTCATGATCCCAGTGTCATCCTGGCAGCGCCTTTGCCAGAAGGGAGACCACATTCACAACAAAGAAAACACTCCTGTGTGCAAATAATAGCCACTGAGCACTTGTGGTTTTCTCTCCCATGTGGGTTAAGCTTCTAAAAGAAATGTTAAGAGGTTGCCAGCAGTTGAAGCCATTTTTAGGAACTCTGGAGACTCACACACTGAGGAATGCAGATGCAAAAATAGAACTTTGTAAGGAAAAGGAGTGAAATAGTCCCTCTCCTTACGTTCTGATTAATCTGAAGAGAACAAAATGGAAAAGATGAAAGGCAACCTGGAAGAGGAAGCAAGTGAAGGAAGCTAAAAATATGAAATGCTTCCAAGCTCAAAAGATGATCTAATCTCAGCAAAATGGCCTGGGTTGTTAATTTGACTGCAGGAAAAGTAAACAAACAATTCTTAACAATTGCATAGTTCCATGGTGGAACATGGTTTTTCCTAGATCTTTGAGACACAAAGGTCTGCAATCCTAGTATTATGGTTTTACACTTATTGTGGAAATCCTGTTTAGGAAAGTGGTTGAGTTCCCAGTATGGTTGGGCAATACCACTGAAATGTACATTCCAAAAAAGCAGTAATGGATGCTTCGCTGTGGATGAAGTTCTCTTTGTTATTTGGGCAATAGTGATGAAGTTCTGGCAGTATGATTATGGAACTCTAAAAAGAAAGAAAGAAAGAAAGAAAGAAAGAAAGAAAGAAAGGAAAGGAAGGAAGGAAGGAAGGAAGGAAGGAAGGAAGGAAGGAAGGAAGAAGAGAAGAGAAGAGAAGAGAAGAGAAGAGAAGAGAAGAGAAGAGAAAAGAAAAGAATCCCACATTGCATAGTTACATTGTGCCCAAATTAGTTTAACTTAAAATACTTTGGATGTTTTTGTCTAGGCTATATCATCTGGATCCCACTCTGGAAGAAAGGTGGTGTAAAAACAAACAAAGAAACAATTTTGTATGACCATGTTGTGCTGGGGGAGGGGGGAGGACCTGTAACCATCCAGAAAGTGTAAGACTCTGATTCCCAGCCACCACTGCATATTCTATAGTAACAGATGAGAGTTGCAGTCTAGCAAAAATGTGGAGGAATACAAATTTGTGACCTCATGTTAGGTGTCAAGGTGACCTCAAGGTAGGTGAGTTCAGTTTGTGGTGGACTTTTCATTTTGTTTCCCTTCTATTTTTAAGACTATTTTAATATGCCTTTCAGACTATTTTAGTATGCCTATTTTTGTGTGCCTTTCAGCTTAGTGGAGCATTCCTCTTGCATCTCTTCCCAACCTCAAAAACTAAGCCTCTCCAAATTTTTGTATTAGTGTTATGAATTCTAAGTACCACTTTTCATCTTCCATCTAATGGTTGTGTCTCCTATACAAACTGAAAAAATGCCTTTAGCAAAAGCAGCAAAAATGTCATCACATAAAGGAGTGAGTACCCAACGAAAGAAAGAAAGAAAGAAAGAAAGAAAGAAAGAAAGAAAGAAAGAAAGAAAGGTTCTCTTAGCCTTCCATCTGAGCCCAAACTCTCTTTGTTGCAGATGACACTCTTGTCATAGCACTGCAAATGGTTATCCCATGTTTACTTAATAAGAAGCTTGGAGGTAAAAGAAAACATAGCATTGGCAGTACTGATGTAGGTGACAGGACTGATAATATATAAAGACTTGGCTCCTCTGGCGGCTGAAGATAAGTGGGTGCAAACTGAAGAACCACCAGGAATCAACACATGTTCTTGGAAAGTGAATTAGGAATAACTTGAATTTGATCTGAAGTACATAGCTACTTTTGTGTGTCGTCGTTGTTGTCCGCCTTCAAATTGTTTCTGACTTATGGTGACCCTAAGGTGAAACCATCATGGGGTTTTCTGGGGCTGAGAGTATGTAATGTGCCCAAGATCACCCAGTGGGTTTCCATGGTTGAACTGGGATTGAACTCTGGTCCCTAGGGTCATAAGCCAATGCTCAAATCACTATGCCATACTGGCTCTCTTGTGTGTCATTAGATTTTCTTAAAAAGTGAATACTCTTGCTGGCATTTGATTATTGATGTTAATATATGGGTTCTTTAAATAAGCTTTTCTAAATTCTGAATAGTTCACACAGCCCTCTGGAGGCATTTGCTTTTTTGTGTGGAGGAAGTGACTTTGTATGCATATATCTTCCATCTCTGAATGTCCCTGTGGGCCTAACAACATTCCATTCCACCATTGTGTATTGAGCATGACTGTATATATACATTTGGTTAGATGCTGTTGCAGAGTTCCCATGATTCACATGCCAGCAAGTACTGACAGAGGGCTAATCTGAATGTAGGAAACACAGGTAGCAACCAAGTGCAGCTGTTAGCAATTTGAGACTCTCTGCATCTCTTGGTCGACTGTGTGAGGGCATACTCAATGGCAAAATTGAGTTTGCTGTTGTAGAATATTTGAAACAGAGTGGGCTTTGGATTAAGTGGTACTGGAAATGATTAAAAAAAAACCTAACATATTTACCCAGCGTTTCCCGGGATTTTATTTTTCTCTTAAGAACTCACCCAACTATGTTCTCCAGTACCTGCAACTTTTCCCCATATTTCCCAACACAATCTATATTCAGAGTTATTTAGATACACAGTTTGGCTTTCTGAGGGAATACACTGTCCTCCTCCTTTCTGCTAGGCCTCATCTCCTTATTAACCAGCCTATTCCAGTTCCTGTAACTTATCCCCACAGTCCTCAGTCCAATCTGTATTCACAGTTGTTAACATACAGAGGTTGGGTTTCTGTGGGAATACACTGTCTTCCTCCTTGCTACTAGGCATTGTCTCCATAGCAGCTGGCCTATTCCAATATCTGTAACTTTTCCCCATAGTATCAAATTCTGTCTGTATTCTCTGGTGACGTACTGATGTACTGGCTTTTGTTCTTTCCTTTTTTTTTGTTCTTTTTTTTTATCGAATTTGTGTAATGGCTTTATGTTTTTCTGGAAGCATTTTTTGTTTTGAATTTCAACTTTAAGATTCCTCACATATGGAACCCTACTCACCTACTGTGTGAGGTGAGAAGACCTTGTAACTATGGTCATGGCATTTGTCATGCAAAAGGGCCTACAGAGTGTCACGGATTTGCGAGCAGTACGTCACATGACGTCCTTGCAATCGCGCAATGCTACCGGGGCCAGCAGGCACTCATCGCGCAATATATCATTTTCGGCTTTTGGCCAAAAATGATGTGCAATCACACATCGCTTTGGGGCCCCACCCGCACTTGCCGTCTGTGCAGAGTCTCCGGAGTTGTGGCCCTCGCACTTCTTCCCCCAATGCAGTCTGGGAAAATACCCAGCTGCGCTGCGGAAGGAAGAGGCAGAACCGTCATGCTGCCTGCCTGCTGGCCAGCAACTACTGTGGAGACAGAGCAGACGGGACGTGAATGCCTCACGGAAGAGGCTGATTGTGCGATTCCCACATGAGCACACCAGATGGAAGTAAGCTGCAGAAAGGGCTTCAGTTGTGTATGTCACTTTAATTTTTCTCACATGTGCCTCAAAAGTTTTATGGCATCCTCATTGATAGTAGTCCTCATTTCCATAGCAACCAGCCTGAGGTCTAAGTGCTCTCTGGGTTGAGAATTCTAAAGGCCCCTCCCTAAACTGCCAACCCCAGGATTCCATGGAATCCTCACAGCCAGCCAATCACATGAGGTCTTCTCCTCTCACACAGCCAATCGTATGAGGTCTTCGCCTGCCTGACGCAGACAAACAAACAAACGTGCAGACAAACATTGACTTTTATATAGTAGATTATTCCGCTTTCAACATCCTATGGAATCCTGGGGTCTGCAGTTTAGGGAGGGGCATTTCGAATTCTCAGCCAGAGAGCTCTTAGGCCTCAGTAAACTACAAACCCCAGAATTCCACAGGAATTTTGAAAGTGGAATAATAGCACTATGAGAGCACAATAGCATGGAAAGGTCCTAAGTATACCGGAGTATGAATTCCCATTCAACCATGGAAAAACATTGGCTCATCTTGGGCAAGTCACACTCTGTCAGCCTCAGAAGAAGGCATAGGCAAACCCCCTCTGAACAAATCTTGCCAATAAAACCCCATGATAGGTTTGACTTAGCGATACTATAAGTCAGAAACAACTTGAAGGCACACAACAACAGAGTATTTCTAATTGTCAGCTAGGAAACTCCAGTGCCTCACCAAGTTACACATACTAGGATGCCATAAGATGTAGCCATGGTAGTTAAAGTGGAATCAAAATGTTGTAATTATGCTAACCAAAAAATCCCCAGGAAAGAAAGTGACTATACTTATATTCATCAACAAAATATGTCTGTCACAGCAGCTTACAGTCACAGAAAGAATGAAATTAAGTTAGATTGGATTGGGGTAATGCAATAGGCAAACTTTGCTCCCTTGCCCTTTTGCCAATAAAACTGGTGGTAGGGGGGGATGTCTTCATGATTTCAAGCAAAGCTGTGAAATTAATCAAACACCTTTTTAGTTTCAGCACCGTATGGTGAAGGTCAGACAGGAGCAAACAGGCTGGTGAAAACTGCTGGCTGGATAGTTTTATATGTGCTTTGTTTGCTTTGCAAAAAAATA
Source organism: Iguana delicatissima (assembly GCA_948472985.1). Taxonomy (NCBI): domain Eukaryota; kingdom Metazoa; phylum Chordata; class Lepidosauria; order Squamata; family Iguanidae; genus Iguana; species Iguana delicatissima. The sequence goes on along the minus strand of CAOKZL010001950.1, from coordinate 250,159 downwards.
GGAAATCCATTTAATGTGCTCAACCTTGGATGGCCTATCATTGGTATTTACATAAAACTGCAAAAAACAAAACACCCACAGACAAATAAATGCTGAAACAGAAGCCTGCTATTAAAATTGATACACAGTTCTATAAAAGTCCAAAGTCACAAATGAATATACTTCCAAAAAAGTTGACAAAAAGAAAGTCACTGAAAGTCTCTCTCTCTCTTTTTTTAAATTCTTCTGGATTTGTTAAAAAAGAGGGCTGGATTCACAGGACTGATGCCACTGTCACATGGCTTAAAATCCTGCTTTACTAGCAACTTTAAGAAGCTGCTGAAGAATTACTGTTCTGCAGAGAGGTAGGGAGCTACTCTGAAGAAGGAATCATAGAAATATCAGCCAGATGTAGGGATAGTTCAACAGTAGCTAAATCCTAACAGAGCAGATTATAGGTGACTCCACTGTTCCACAATTTCCTGGGATGTCATCAGGCCCCTGATCATTATAAGAAGACTGTGTTTTCCTCTTAGTGAGAAGGGCTCATGGATGGAAGAGCTTATGTTGACAGATCTACAAATTGAGTTTTAGAATTTGATTCATGTCTGACCTGTGCTCCTAATTTGGAAGGTGCTGGAGCTGAGGATGATGGGTACAGTGGATTTATCAGTTTTCCAGGTTTGATGGCAACTCAACTAGAGAAACAACGCATGACTTCTTCTGCAGCAAGACAGATAGTAGTCCAGGGATCACTTTTGATAGAAGTATGGATAGCACCAAACTGGAACAACTTCCAGACAGGATGGTGGGCAGATGATCCTTGCCACAGCTCTACAGCAAGGAGAGCTTTCATGGTAAAAGTTTGGTGACAGGGATCTTGGGCTGGAGAAACTCTTTCTGGATCAAAGGGGAGGCAGGAGATCACCAACAAGGGTTTGGAATTCCCGTTAACTTGTGTTTACTCATGAGAAACTGTATAATGAAAGGAAAGAGTGAGGGAGTTTTATTCTTTGCCCTTCTCATGCAATGCAACTGCTTTGATCTGAGGATCTAATGGCCTCATGCTGGCAACCTGTTTTTTCTTAAAAAACACAAACACAAAAACAAAACTCTGAAACAAAACTTTGACATTGCAAAAGTGAAGAACTGTTCTGATTAAAACAGGACAATAGAAGCCTCATAAGTCACCTTCATTCTGCAAAAGAGAATTGAGTAAATACATTTACTCCATAAGATCGGGACAAATAAGAAGACTGGGGACTGATGTATTTAAAGGAGAATAATTAAGGATTTAAGTGCATATATTTTCATGGTTAGACTGAATTTCATCTCATATACAAGGCTGAATTGGACTTTAGCAAAGAGAAACTACAACATGAGAAAGTGCAGGTGTTATCTCTTTGATGCTGATAAGACTGACATACTGGCTGTATTTGGCTAGGCAAAAACAGAACTGAACTGTTAACTCTACAAATACTGAACTGAATGAAACATGGAATCTTCCCAGGGGCTTCCCTCAGGACTTTCTACAATGGATGGTGGAAGAACTATATTTCCTGAGAGAAGAGGGACTCCCAAACTTGAAGAGGGATCTGATAAAGAACCTGAGGATAGAGATCAATGAAATTAAGGTGGAACTGTGCGGACTTGTAAAGCAAGAGGGAGGGGAGAAATGGGAAGCTAACACAGAAGAAAAGAAGTCTGATTAGATATTGAGGGAAATGAAGAACCAAGAAGTCTTGGTTTGTGAAATGGGGAGTAATGCCCAAGGGAGTGGGGAGAAAGGGAAGCTAATCTGAAATTGACATGTAATGAATTTGCATTGATGGTTGAATGAAACCAAGTTGATTTAGTGAAATGATTAGCTGATATGATTGAAGGGAGTGAGAGACAGATGAAAAAGTGCTTTGTCTCAGGACAAATACTTTAAAACAGAAAAGAGGATGACTTGGAAATATTAACAAAAGGCAAGAAAAGGAATCTGAGACGATTGTGGGGAGGTGGATTCATGGATACGTTGGATGCAAAGACACAAGAGAGTCAAATTTAAAATGAAATGGGGAAAAGGGCGTGCTGGCTGAAACTAGATTATTGGATAGTTACATACGAAGACAATGAAAATTGGATTTGGTAATACTGTGTAAAGGATTCTACAATATGAAATGGATTTAGTGATGTTTTACAGTATGTAAAAGACTTACAGTTTGAAGAAGCAAAGATTAATACCATGAAATCAAGTCAGTCAGTAGGTTTAAGTATTAAGGAACACAATGACATTTATCAGGCAAATGTAATATGTGATAGGGTATAATACTGATATATCATGCTAGATACATTAACATTTGGTAGAAGAAATATAAAGGGGGATGGGAGGAAGAGAACTGGTGGATATTATCTTCGAGAGGCTTGAAAAAAATGAGTGTTATACACTGTTTAAAGGAAGAATTTATGTGTTTTTTTCTTTTTCTGTCTTTATTTTCTTTCTCTTTTTTCTTTTACTTCTAAGTCTTACACTTAGCATTTTTTCTTCTTTTTTCTTTTTTCTACACATTTGTAGAATTTTAGTGTTTTTGAAAATAATAAAGATACTACAAACTAGTTGCTTCTTTGTACCCGCATCTCCTAAGTTAGGTTAAATGAAACTATATGTACAACTGTTATTAACGGATCATAACCATTGAGGATTCTATAGCACAAGACCTCTTTGGGATGGAACAATGAGAGTCACAATCCTCCACAATGTGTGCCTTGGATGTTTTGATCTTGCACATAATTGCCTTATTTTGTGAAAGATGCGTGAATGGAATTAAAATGTTATATTGCAATGAATATAATAATCACCTTTCAGAAGGTACAATGAATACCCAGTATATGATCTGTTCATAACAGTTATACATATAGTTTCATTTAACCTAATCATGGAGAACAAGGGGTTGTAGCAGAATGACTCAGACAGTATCTGAGGGTAGCATGGAGGAATAGCAGTTTGGGGTACCATGTACTACATACGACAATTGGCTAGGGTTGAAGCTAGTATTTTTATACACTATTTCACGTCCTGAAGTGGTGCATTGGCAAAGTCATAACAGCTTTCCCACAGGACTGACAAAGAGGTCCTGAATGGGCTGATTGCTTAACTCCAGAGTGACAAAACATTGATGGGACTAGGCTAGTCATTTAATGTTCAATCAGGTAGGGAATATAGGAAAAATCTCTGTAGGGTAAGACTAAGGGATCGTCTCTGATTGCTCACCAATCTGGGCAGTTTATCTGTCATTGTATTGAAAAATTCCAAGAGCTTGAAGCTGTGAAGAGATTAGCATAAACCCATCACTGTCAAGTTTTCTGCATAATCCTATCTGAACTTTCATGGCCCCAAACATGTCTCTGGCCAGCATAATCCAGAACATAATTTCTGGTCAGCATGACCCTGATCATATTCTTTGGTCATTAATAAATTCAATTTATGAAAATTGCATATCTTGTAGAAGGGATTATATAGTAACAGTGAGGTTTTTTATATAGAAAATAACATTTCTACACAATTTTTTTTGTTCAGAAAAAAACACATTAAATTCTTAAAGCAGGGAGAAGAATAGAAAAATGATTCCTTGTTGCCTGCGAGAACATATTTATTCTATTCTATTCTATTTATCTTTCCCTCCTTTATTTATTTCAGGAGTAAGTCACCAGTATTCATTAATGTCAACTGGTGAGATACAGTAATGGATGAGAGGAGGCTGCAAACACATTCCCAGGGTTGCCTATATTTTTGGGAAGAGAGCAAGAACAAAATTTATAAAGGTTCGTATCTCTATAGAAGAGACCTTGTCATTATGCTGAGTAGGTTCACTGAAATCTTAACACACAAAGAGGCTACTGTTTAACAAAAAGTGAATTCCACAAGAGACATAACTAGGGGCCTTTCCGCAACTTACCTGTTCTCAGTGTTGTTCTCAGTGCTTTTGGGAGAGGCTGTTGCATCCCTGCTGCTTTGGCGCCACAGCTGCTTGCTGGTCGCGCGAGCGCCCCTCCCGTGCCCCGCCCCTTCCTACCACAGCTCAGCCTGGGAGTTGAACACTAGCGCTGAGGCAGGAAGCGCAACCAGCACAGCTCAGGAGGCTGCGCGCGGCAGGTAGGTGCACTCCATGCCTCTGAGTGTTGTGCAACCGGGTGGCATTTTCGGCTTGAAGCCAAAAATAAGAAAATCTGCTAGCGGTTCACATCACGCTCTTGAGCGTCCCATAAATGTGAGTGTGTCATGCAGACTGGTCCTCACATTTACGTGACGCTCAAGGGGCCCTTTCACTTAAGAAACGCCATGCGAAAAGAAATAGAAAAGAAATAGAAAATAAAACTGCTTTATACCAATCTATGGTACAACTTCACTTGGACAATTCTCATTGCCATATTTGAAAGAGTGAGAAAAATTGCAGAAATGGTAGCCAAAATGATCAAGGACAGAAACAGAGCTTAGTGCCCTGGGTGGAGAAGTCCAAATGCCATGATGTTAGCAACCACTATCATCTGGTCTGAAGAGAGAGAGAGTGGGCAGATGCAGGGGTAGTGGAGGTCCAGAAACAATGGACCTGTCAATGTTGTGGTACCTAAACTCCTGTTTTCTATAAGGAAAGGTCACAAAGTGGAGATAAGGGAAGATACAATCCAAACATATGAAATTATTCATGTTCTAGATGAAGTAGATAGAATTTTTTTTCTCCTTTTAAAATACTACAGTATATCATTGAAACTGAATGATGGGGAACTGAAGACAGGTAAAAGGAAGAATCTTTTTATCCAGGAATGTAAATTCTTGGATATATCATTTTTGCATGAGAGTGCATACAACTGCAGAATTTTTCTCCTAGCTTGCAAAACGGGTAAGAACTTAAGGTCTTAAAAGAACTTCTATATCAATGAGTATGACTTTTTGTGCAAATTGAATTAACTGAAATTATGTAGTTGGTATGTAGAAGTTATGCAGATTACTGTAGAAATTATGCAGCTATTGATATGGTAGCTACTGCAATCCAAAAATCCAAGATCAGTTGGATTGTTTACATCTTTTTGATCAATCAGCCAGTCCTCTGTGCTTGCTCCCTGTATGCACTTTGCTTCACAAAGGGAAAATAAACTTGTTTTGTGCAGACATTTTCACACATATAATAGAAATCTAAGTGAATGGTACATTGCTCCTTATCTTCTTGAGCTAGAGATGAGAATTCTTATGAAAGGATCTCTCAAGAAGGAAAACTATCATGAACATTCTTCACATCCCTATATGGCACATAGTTGTGTATGGGAAGGGGATATTCATAGTCATTAACTTGAATAGCTTTTTGTTTTTTAGAAAAATCATGGAATGTAAAGCTATGAATGCCTGCTAATCAAAATTGCTTTGTATATAATGACATATATCATTTGCTAGGAAATATGAGCATGAGGATGCTAAGTGACTCATGTCTCATGTATGTAACATCATATAGTCGGCAAGGGGTGACTATATAATGTTACAGTGATGATGTTACAGTGCTACATTCCCCTCAAATGTTTAAAAGTTAATCAGAACAAGGATAGATAGAAATACGGAAAGATAAATAGATAGACAGATAGGCAGGCAGACAGACAGATAATTGGGTACTCTCATTGTGCTCTGGATAGTTGGGGCCCATTATTAGAGATGCTGACCATTTTTACAATAATCACTTGATTATCACTTTGTTTCTGTTATCACTTGGTAACCCAATAATCAGAATTATCCTGAGAATGGCCTTACTATCCAATTGCACTAATCCAGGGATGCTGAGTTATAGTAAGGATCTCTTCACTAAGCAGGACAACACAGAGGCAAATTCTCCTTGTGTGCACATTAATGTCATGGGGTAGCATCTTTGCCTGTACCATCCTCCTATTATGTTGGGGTAAGAGATGTGCAGCCTGTGGGCTGCAAGCAGATCCAAATCCATCTTTGTAGTCCCTCTGAAGATTCTCAGATCCCCTAGACATCCTTTTCCTCATTTTTAATGACTTTTTTTCCTCAAACACAGCAATTTGTCTTTACCTCCACAATAAAATAAGCTTTATTGTGTTTTATTGAAGAATTGCAATCACACATACAAGATCTGAGCAGTCATGTAATCACACAAGGTGAATTAAAGGAAAAGGGAGGAAAGTTTCAGATAACAAGATTTCAGGGCATAGTGGGTTATATTTACTGATCTAGAAGAGCAACAAAGGAGCAGTGATGTGACTTACACTCACGTGTAAGTACAGTACACAATCAGAAATAGGAGCGGCAGAGTTGTGATCAGCAATCAGTATACTGCTAGTTGACTAGCCATGAGGTGGAGTTTATGTACTTGATTTCTGCATGAAGCATAGGAGTGTGAATGGCTCTCCAGTTGAATAAACAATGGAGTTTGCAGAGTAGACAATGACATCCAGAATGGGCTAATGGTCTTAGCATTAGGTGACAAAGGACTCATGATTGACCTGATAGTTTGGTATTTGTTGGGCAGGTTTTAGGACAAAGAAGAGGTTTGCTTGGTCAAAGGAAAAAGAGTTAAGACAATCAGTTAAGACAATCTTGTGGGAATCTCCAGATGCTATTGTCTAAAAGGTAGAGTCATTAAGACTACTGCAAGCCTATTGTTTCTGGTGATTTCCTGACCTTGCTATGCCTAGAGGTGTTTTCTGAACTAATTTGCAGCAGGCATGTCCAGCCAGTCTTTTCCTCTTGTCCAGATCAGTCATACAGCCATAGTAGGGCATGTTTTATATCAAAGCCGATTAACATATTTTGCCATTTAAACCATATTCTGCCAATTAAACCATACTAAAGTGTGGGGATGTATGGCATGGTAACAGTGGGGGTGGGGGTGGTAAAAATTGGCACATGTCCCCTTCACAGTTGTTCACTCCTGTCCTATGTGGTAAGGGGGATTTTACCATGCCTAAGTGTAAATATCTGGCAAAATGGCCATCTGGGCTACAGTTCCATGCGTGCCATAGCCAGGGTCCCTCTACATTACACCATTATAGCATTATGATTACGCTTTAACTACCATTGCTGTATTTTATGGAATCCTAGGGTATGTAGAAGAGGAGCAGTCTGGCTGTGAATTCTATGTATCCCTCTCTAAACTACAAACCTCAGGATTCTATAAAATGGAACCATGACAGTTAAAATGGAATCGTACCACTATAATTGTAGAGCTTGGAGGGGGCCTAGCTCACCATTCCATAAATCATCATTCATACCCAAAGCTGAAAAGTTGCAGACTCTAAGGCTTCATTTCATATTCACTTTATAAGGGACCAAGCCCCAGTGAAATCGATGAGATTTACTCCCATATAATGACACAAAGGAAGTGTGCACTTCTAAGAGTAAATGAGCTTTTTGGGGTAAAAAACTTACAAATGGATACAAGCCTACATCAAACATTGAGCTTATATCTTTTAAGCAAGACTATTCGAAACTGTCTTTCCGGGGCTGCCAGCCATTCACGTTACTCAATCTATCTAGCCCCGTTGCTACATTTCTAAATGTAAGCCTCTCAGCTTCCCATTGTATTCATTTCTTCGTCAAGAAAATTAATGCAATCATTTTCAAATCTCTGGTTTGCACTGAGGGCCAAGGACAAAATGGGCTATTCTGCAAAAGTTATTAGTATTTATCCCATCACAAAGAAGGAAAAACCATTGTATTAATACAAGCATTTATCATTACTGATGGAAGAACAAGTAATTTTATTCCCCATTCTGACATTATCACTCGCAATCACTACCTTTGTTCCTTTGGTAATAAACTGCAAAACACTATTTCCTTCAGGAAAGAAAGGGAAGGAGGGGAAAAAAGTTAGATATTTCTCTCTTTTGCTGTACAAGGATAGTTCTGCAACTGTTGCAAAAAATCAGTAATGTCTCACTTAAATTAGAATATAATTCACTGTGAACCACGAGAGGTTGCTACTGAAATAGAGCTGAAAAGCGTATCATTTTCTATTTATTTCTGCCATATCTAATATTTTATTTTGTGTGTTGTACAACTGGGTTCTCCTCCTCTAGCATACCATTACTGGAATTCATGTGACTAGAAAACTAATGAGACTGCCACAAATTTGGGATATTGTTCCTCTGAAGGGAGACTTTGTCTCAGGCTTGCCAACAGAAACCTGCTGGTACATGTATATATTTGTATAGTTGTGTACAGATGGCATTTCAGAGTTCACTGTATTTCTGGAAAGAGAAATTGAAAGGAGGAGCATTTCACAAGACAGAACTTCTCCAGGGGAAGATAAATTTCCCAACAGCTTCTCTGAGGTAGACTCACAGGTCCTGACCAGCCATGAGCCTAAGTGAAATGGTCACTTCAGGCAACAGGACATGGGGATTTGGCCTGGGAAAAATAGTGGAACGTATCCAAAAAGTGGAGGAAAAGTATATTTCTAGAGAGTTGTGAAACCCTGACAAGAAGAATATTGGACTGAAAACAATCTTCAGAATCTAGTACTTTTCCTGTGCAAAATTTTTGTGGTTGTTTTGTGCAGAAGTCAGATGTCCAGCTCTGGCAGTGAGGTAGAGCAAGTTGTTACCCTGATTTCTGGGGTCCCTTGGGGGACACCTCAATGTGCTCCATGCGATGGGGAATGGAAACTAACCAAGCACAAGCAATAGCAATGTGAGGGGCAGGGTAACCTAGCGGGATCTTTTTACCCAGTTTTTACGGGGTCAGGCCAAGCCAAAAACCAAACAAAAATGTCCAATAAATGATTTTATTGAATGAAAGTCTCACACAGCAACGCAATCACTCACACACTCACTCAAGACCTATTAAGAAGCAAAAGAGGGGAAACTGGATAGGGGAATATTGAAAGGGGTGTAGCAGGGGTAATACCGCACCTTTTCCTGAAGTCCTTGGTCCAGGAAAAACAGCAGAGAAGTGGGGCTCAGCATGGAGAGGGCTGAGGGATTACTCAACCAACGGAGCAACGCTCTGCTGGGATGTCTGGGAGTGATCCAAAGAAACGCTCAAAGACTGGGACTATTTGTGAAAAGTACCTGGAGGGCCAATCCTTTCCAGGAGAGAACAATGGGTGTTGCAGCGAGAAAGAAGCTCCACAATGGTAACTTCCTTTGTGTGATGAGATTACAAGGTGTTGCCAAAGTCTCAGGATCTTCAGCTGCATTGGGTTGTGGTGTGACTTCATGTAAATGGTCTTTGCCGGATAGGATATTTGCTCAACTTAGGACAAACACGCTAATGCCCTTAAGTCAGCTTCTCAGGAGCTGAGGAACCTTTGTTTATTGTGGGTTTGTCCAGCTTAAGGTCTCCTGGGGCTACACGACTGGAGATTTTACTGGCCTGACCTGGTTTTCAATCATTCGACCATTGCTGCCTACGTGCCCATCCAGGCAACCTCTCAGACACATGGAATCATATTTTAATATCAAAATTGTAGATCCCAGGATAGAGTTTTTCCAGTGGAGTAACAAAGTGTTATGTCAACATCTGTTCTCCAGTTTATTACAAGTTTTCTTCCACTATCAGAGATGCTTTGGTTTTTGTGTTTTATTTTGAAAGCCCTTTAGAATTTCTTGTGACAGTGCTTTTTGAGTTTACCTTAGTACTGTAAGATGAGTAAGGGTAACTCTTTTCTTTTTCTTTTTTTTCTCCACATTGCCGTCACTCTGTCGTTGCCTGACTGCCCACATTCTTAATCAGAAAAAGTCCCATGGGTGATGAATTACTTTATGATGTCTTACCTTGGGATTTAACTGAAGTTTAATTGAAGTGGAGAGGCCACTTGAAAGATGACAATTACATGACAGATACAACATTCCCACATGCTATTTGGCCATTTCATGAGTAAGGTAAGCATAAGGACATTGAATCTCACTATTTTTTTCAAAATTTTCTTTTCTTTTGCAAATAAATCTATTCAATAATTACCAAATGTAATGAAAATAGTAAAAAAAAAGTGGGAAATGTTCCCGCAATAGTAATATATAAGTACACATGCTCATACACATATGTTAGAACTCATCTGAAATGGATCCTTTATCTTTGCCACAACATTTTTGAAGAAGGTGCAGGACTGTGGGCATGGGTGAAATATTTGTATCCTCAGTAATAACAGTTACCACATTTCCTATATTGTACAATTTTCTTTCCTTTCATTCTATATTAACAAATTACATAGTAAGGATGGGAAACATTGCCCTCATTCTGGTTTGACTTTAGAGATCATGAAATAATAAAATATCACTAGACACACAGATCCGTCAGCAATTTGAAGCCCAGTCTGAATGAAGGCAATGCATCTCACCACAGTTCTCAGGTCTTGCAGGTAAAGAACTGGGGGAGAAACAATGGTGCTCAGCAGTAGTGAAGACTGAGGTCATTGCCACTGTTTCTAGGGGTGCTAAAATGCAGACCCAGACAGAATGGCTGAGATGGGATACAAAGCAAATGTGAGGGGAAAATTTGATCACACATGCTAGCATCTACAAAAAAATAATGAGAATTGCTACCTGCCTGTGCCACTAAAGTTGTACCAATGGGAACTAACTTTCTGGTGGTAATGGCTTTATGAGAGTACAAGTGGAAGAGACTTTTCAACAGAACTATGATATTAAATGAAACTATCTTCAGTTTTCAATAAAAAATAGCAAAGGAAGGCTGTCTCCTGCCTCAGTACATTCAGTAGAAACAGAGTAAGATTAGCTTCATAATACTGTTGTAAAGAGCACAGTCCTTTCTTTTTCTCACACAAGGGAATGATTGCCATAAATCTGTGTGTAAGGCCTTAAATCTGTGTGTAGGGAGACTTCTCTCTCTCTCTCTCTTTTGTCTCTCTCATATACGTGTTGTATGGACACACACATGAACAGAGATCTCTACAATATTCAGTTCCCCTCTCAATACTTACAATCTGTTATAATGACAGACATCTTGACAGCATATAATGACCATGAATTGAGCTTGCCAATGTGGTGATTGGTTTTATTCTTCAAAATGTGCTTGCATATAGATAATCTTCAAAGATGAAAGCTTAGAGAAACAGTGTGTTAAACATATCTTAGGAGATGCAAAGATATCACCATTCTGTAGATCAAATGTAACACACACACCCCTATATATATATATGTATGTATGTATGTATGTATATGCATGCCAGTGTATATACTCAGTTTTGCCTGGGATTTTATTTTCTCATAGGTAATACTTGTTAGACAGATTTGAGATCCTGTGTCCCTAATTCTTCAAACTGTCTTGTCCAGTACTTGTAACTTTTCCCCATATTCCCCAATCTGGTCTGTATTCAGAGTTATTAACTTATAGATGTTGGGTTCCTGAGGGAATATGCTGCCTTCCTCCTTGCTACTAGGCCTCATCCCATAGCAACTGGCCTATTCAAGACAGACACAGTTGACTGAGGCCCCAGAGCTCTCCAGCTGAGAATTCTAAAGGTCCCTCCCTAAACTGCAAACCCTAGGATTCCATAGAATCTTCTTAGGCAGGCAATCATATGAGGTCTTCACCTGACATGTACACATAGACACACATATATACATACATATATATAATGAGACTACATATATATATATATATATGAACAATAAAATAAAATAGGAAGATGAAAGATAAAATAGGCAGATGGCTACAGATGACACAGAGTATAGGAATTGATCACAAATACCATTAAGTTCTATACCATTTTTTAAAAAATAGTTTTTTGATGTGAAAATTGTGATTTCAAAATGCACAAAGAGTGAATGGAAAAATGGAATGGAAAAATATTAGTCTTCTTCCCTTTAAAATATTTATGTGTATACCATTAGGCAAGAAACAAAAGCTCCACGTGCTAATAGATGCTGAACTGTTCATTCCTTTGAGAAGATCAACTCATTTCAGCCTATATGAGAAAGTGCCTTCTTCAGAGGCTACAAACAGAATGCAAATATAAATCAATTATAAATATTAAAAAAACCAACAAGACAACATTAAATTAACCATATCCTATAAAAACATAAGGTTACATTATTTTTCATGTGAAAAATGCACATACCATTCAACAGAAATTTCTAAAGCTGTAGAAACACTCTCCAAAAGGCTGGACCATTAAGTATAAAGAGAACAGAGTCTGCAATTTTTTTTTTTATTTGTATGTATTTGAGATAGTCATTAAGAGGGAAGAACCAATGATATGTGCTAAAATAAGTCATAAGGACATCTGATGCAATCTATCTAGGGAATTACTCAGCCTGTTAATGATTTCATATTATAATAATTCCATACTACTGTTATATTAAAGACTGTAACTTTAGATTTTCATTCAGACTTGGTGGAACCAGAGATTTCAATTTTAGAATCTAGTCCACTTCTTTTTTTTTTTCCTTCAAAACCTTGTCATTGTTATTAGTAATCCTTTCTAATGCCCCCAAATTAAATCTGATAAAGAATGCTGCGTTTCTTCACAACTAAAGGAGCCCTTAGCCTTTATTAAATTGTAGAGATGTTCCCCTATTCTTCATTTTATGAGTGTTGATGTCCTTCCCACACAAAGTTTCACACATGTGCATTCAATAGCATAAATCACATAGCTACTATTGCATATGATGAAGTAGGTTCATTTGTATCATGGTTGGTTTATACAGGTTAGAAATTCTGCCTCTTTAGTTGCATAAGGAAAATATGAGAAATATCCACTTTGATGATGTCCCTTTGGTTCTGACATATCCAATATAGTGTTGTCAAATGTTTGTTTTGGAACATTGATATCGGCATGCATGATTAGATCTTGATATTTCTTGTTATTTTGTATGAAATCAATGTTTTTTCCTTGCTTCCTGAAATATTCTTTAATATGTACCAAAGTCTGTTTATGCCTTTCTGTATATTTTTAATAATATGATTGAATGTGAGAGAATAGTTCAGGCAATTTGTGATTTCTGTTGTTCTTGTATATTTACCAATTAAGGATCACTCAATCATTGTGACAGTAGATCAGATATCCAATCTTCTTTGACTAGATTGTCACAAAGGCGAACAGGTATTCAATACATGGTAAAAAAAAAAAAGTGCTTTTTTGAGTATTGAAAAACCTTGACAAAGAAGAATCCTGAACCGATGAGAATCTTCACAGTTTGGGAGTACTCTGAGTACAGTTTGTATGTGGTTGTTTTGCAGAGACAACAGCATTTTCCATGCATCAAACAGCAGTTTCTACATGCCAAAATAATAACCCTATGGTGAAATATTAATTCTTGCATAGAAAGTACTGTTTTCTGTGCAGAAAATGCGATTTATTCTGTGTAAATTTTGCAAACATTTGATTTTTGTAGAAAACAGCATTTTCTGCATAGGAAGCAGCATTTTCTTTGCATGAATTAATATTTCTGTGTTGAAATATTATTTTCCACATAGAAAATACATGTTTCTGCATAAAACAAGCATGTGCAAATTTTGTACAAAGTAAGTCCCAAATTGAGAATAGCCTTAGCTTTCAAAGACTTTATCTCAGTGGGAAGAAAAATGCTGAAACTGCTCATCTTTTGAAAAGAAACTTAGTGAAGAATTACATCCTTACAACCAACCTGTGTAGTTATGTACTTAATTGCCTGAATTAATTAAAAAAAAGGTAGATTCTGATATGAATAAAACTTCTGTGGTTCTGTCACAAGGATGTATATGCTCCCCACCTCCTATGATTCTGATATTTCAAATTCAAGCAAATATTTGTGAAAGTTCACAGCTGAGACTGGTGAAGCACTAAAGTTAGAATGGAATGTCTGGAATTGCTCCTGAGTAGTTTAGCCCAAGCTGAAAGTGTGAAAAAATTAAATATAACTTAGCTGTGGGAATACTTGGCACATAGTGACATATAGCTGCACATCAGTTTTCTGAAAAAAACTGCACATTTTCCTTACATAAGGGCAAAAATAAGAGAGAACCTTCTAGGCCTTATTTAAGTATCAGGAAACATTACCTTGTACTTTTATCCAGGCCTATTAATTCACTGTGCACTCAAAATGACTTCAGGTGACAACAGATAGACTAACTGCTGCAAAACTCAATGAACAACTTAACCTTTAGATATGATTTTTTTGATATGATTTACTTGCTGACATGCTCTCAGCTGAAAGCACTAGTATTACACTTCTGTCTTCCGCAAAAAGTATTGAAATGTGGAAGAATTACATGTTAGTGCTACAAACTGTCATTTGCTAAAGGGGCAGGAATTGTGCAACTCTTTAGTTGCTGTTATGTTACCCTGATTTCTGGGGTCCCTTGGGGGACACCTCAATGTGCTCCATGTGATGGGGAATGGAAACTAGCCAGAGCATGAGCAATAGCAATGCAAGAGACAGGGTAACCTAGCAGGGTCTTTTTACCCAGTTTTTATGAGGTCAGGCCAAGCCAAAAACCAAACAAGAATGTCCAATAAATGATTTTATTGAATGCAAGTCTCACGCACCAGTGCAATCACACACACATGCACCCAAGAGCTATTAAGAAACAAAAGAGAGGAAATTGGATAGGGGAGTATTGGAGGGGTACAGCTGGGGTAATACTGCACCTTTTCCAGAAGTCCGGGGTCCGGGAAGGCAGCGGAGAAGTGGGGCTCAGCACGGAGAGGGCTGAGGGGATCACTCAATAGATGGAGAAATGATCTGCTGGGTGACCGGGAGTGATCCAAAGAACCACTGAAAAACTAGGACTATTTGTAGGGGAAAAAATACCTGGAGGACTAATCCTTTCCCAGGGAGAACAATGGGTGTTGGAGTGATAACGAAGCTCCTCCATGGTAATTTCCTTCGTGTGATGGGATTGCAAGGTGTTGCCAAAGTCTCAGGATCTTCAGCTGTGTTAGTTTGTGGTGTGACTTCATGTAAATGGTCCTCGCCTGATGGAATATTTGCTCAACATGAGTCAGACACGCTAATCCCCTCAAGTCAGCATCTCTTGGCTGAGGACCCTTTGTTTATTGTGGGTTTACACATCTTGAGGTTTCCTGGGGCTACGTGACTGGGGATTTTACTGACCTGACCTAGTTTTCGATCTTTGACCATTGCTGCCTACGTGCCCATCTGGGAGACCTCTCAGGCACCATATTTTAATATCAAAATTGTAGACCCCAGGATAAGGTTTTTCCAGTGGAGTAACAGTTAAACTGCAAATTGTAGTAGCCCTAGTCAGCATAGCCAGTAGTGAGGAACCCTGGAAATTGTAGTCCATTAACATTTGAAGACACACCTAATTTCTACACCGATTTATTTCATCGTCATGCACAGGAATGAAATGTTTCTAATGTTTTCTTCCCTCTCAGTGAGATTACAAAGGGTTTTGTGCATTGTTCAGAAAATGTTGTACAGTTTAAGGACTTTTTTTTCCTGCACAAATTTAATGAAGCTTGTTTGCATAAACTAAGACAAATGCCATTTTATACAAAATGTTATTGCTGTTGTCTTTTAAAAGTAAAAACACTGGATGTTTTGTTTTTCTCTTCTCAAGAGTAGATTTATCTGAGTAAACATACATAGTATTTGTTTGTTTGTTTTGTAAATGTGGCATTATCAAAATAACCTCTCCCTGCAGGAGTAAATAAGTCATGTTTTGTGACATTTTGCTTAGACTTTTTAATAACAGAAAAGCATTTCAGGTAATAAAGAGGATCATGAAAATACTTCCTTTCTTTCATTATGGTTGTATCTGATGCCATAATGTTCTTATTTCATTTTAAAACTGTAAATGTGAATATATCCAAATTATTCTAGATTTTATTCATGCTAAGACTTTGTTAACAGGCAGCTCTGAACTACAAAAAAAAAAACTTATTTGAATGGTAGATTAAGTAAAATAATGATCACACTCTATCTGGATTATAAAAGGCAGTTAAAAACTATTCATTTATTTATAGAATTATATAGCAAAGTCTTTAAAAAACCAGGACAGCACTTGCAGAAATCAACAATAAAAGAATGAGTGTCTAGGTTAAAAATATAAAATACCAGAGGCGATAACCTATAACAAAATTAAAGAATGTCTGTGGGCATCAAATATGCTCTAATAAACTGTAATATTGTTACTCTAACAAAATCAGTGCTGTGTTTCTTTACTGACAGAGACTAATGTTCAAATAATAATAATATGCTACATTTCTAAGTTGGTATATTATTCATCTAAATAGCAGGATATTAGTCTTCATCTAAATAGCAAAGCAGATCTCTAGTTAGTGTCTTTGTGCTTCATAAAGCAATATACAAAAGAGACAGATTTCTAATGCAAGATGGATTCAAGCAGGTGCTTTGTTTCATGAAAAGTGGCTGTTGGTGTCCATTTATTTGTGTGCTTCTTTTTTGTTCAGATGACAACATGTTTTGCTCTAATCCAACAGGGTTATTTCCTCAGCTGCAGAAGTGATTGTGCTATTCCACTGTTAACAATTAAATTTAAGTCTGTCATATGCAGTTCTTTTTTCTCCCCAGCCATTGGGTTTATTGTTTTGCTGCTTCTTGGGTGGAGAGGGTTCGGAGGAAGATAGAAAGGCATGTGTATCTTTAACCTTCTCTTAGCTCTGTGCCCATATTTTTTCTCCCTTGGCCAAATAAGTTTCTGTTCATCCTGCTGGGCACATTTAACTTTACAAGGGCAGAATACCTGTGGACTGTGGCATTGAGATCTCTCCCTAGCATGGTTTTTCATGCTTTATAGTTTTATCTGTGAGACAAATTTAACTTGGTAGTAGTGATTTGAGTGTTGGTCTAGGATGCTGAAAGACCAGGGTTCAGATCCCTCCTTGGCCATGGAAACCTCCTGGGTAACATTGGGAAGTCCTACTCTATTAACCTAAAAGGAAGACAATGGCAAACCTCCTCTGAATAGAGCTTGCCAAGGAAGCCCTATAAGTAGCCATAAATCAGAGTCAAATTGTATGTACATAACAACACCATTTAAGTTTCCCTCAGATATTTCACTTGACTGAATGACACAAAAAGGAAAAACTTGAGAGGAAGGAGGTATGCGCGTATATATGTCCTGAGGATAAAGGAGATTTTTTTTTCTTTCGCAGAGCTCAAAGTAATTATGCCTGCACAAACACAATCACGTGATTACTCAGCTTCACTATAATACCTTCTAGAAAGCAACTAGAAACCCAACCCCTTCCCAAAGACTAACTGTATTAGGCCATTTCTGCCCTACACTGTTATAGTGCTATTATTCCACTTTCCACATCCTGTGGAATTCTGGAGTTTGTAGTTTACTGAAGCCAAAGAGCTCTCCAGTTGAGAATTCTAAATGCCCTTCCCTAAACTGCAAAGCCCACAATTCCATAGGATGTTGAAAGTGGAATAATAGCACTATAACAGTGTAGTGTGGAAACGACCTCAGTCTCCTCCATGTTCCCTTTAGTACTTCATCAAGCCACACATGTATGTCAAAGTTTTGGAAGGGAAAATACATTGAGAGTCACGTCTGTGGCTCTATGTCTACCACCTCTCTACTCTTCCATCTCTCCAGGTGCAAGGACCATACCCCTCCTCCAACAAAAAAACAACAACAATTGAAGACCAGGGAAGCATGTTGAGTGTGTACCCACACTGTTCCCCTTCTTTCAGAAGACAAAAACATGGAGAGAGGCTGAACAAGCTCAGTCTTCTTCAGTTCCTATATGCTACAAAGTACCCCATCTGGCCTCGAACAATGAGCTTATCCCAGAGCTGCATTTTTGCAAGGCACCATGACATCACAACATGATTAAATTACAGTGAAGAAGGAGGCATTTGAATTGTGAAAACGGCTTATTGCCTACCGCTTATTCACCAGAGCTTGGTATATGAGTCTTGTCATTCACATTTATATTCAAGAACCATTACGTTATGGGGATTTGAATAACAGATTTGGATTTTGAGAGATTAGGGTCCACATTGCCTCTCAGTCAGGGAAACCCACTGGGTAATCTTGGGCAAGTCAAACTCTTTCAGCCTACAGTGAAAGTAATAAATCTTACCAAGAAAACCCTATGATAGAGTCACCCTAAGTTGAAGTTGAATTGAAGATGCATAAAAACAATGAGCAACGTTCATATTCTTGTTTTTCTTTTTCCTGATCTAAAGGAAAGTGGCAAGTGGAGATGGAAAGACTGTGAGAGATAAGAAGAAGTGTTCATGGTGGGTGAGACAATGGTTTAAGTGAGGTGTGGTGAGATAGGAGCAACCCAGCAGACTTTAACTACTCCCTAATGATGGAGAGAGAGTGGAGATAATAATGGTCCTTCGCAGTACGGGTTAAAACTTAGCAGAAAATATCACTGTGTGAATCCACTGAAATATAACTTGCATTCTACAAGATTAGATGCTGTACGTTAACTATAACCATGAAGCTGAGCTAAGAGTCTGCTGACCCTAAATTTCCTTCCTTGTCAATTTTCCTTTCTTTTCTTTCCAGAGGTCTATGCTTACGCATGTGGGTGTTGTCTCTTCAATTGCCTCATCTGCATAAATTATATGTATGGCATTCTATCAACGTAAATGCTTTAGCAGCTGTTTATTGTCACTTGCTGCTCTTGACAATAAATTTAGGTTTCATTCATGCAGCCAACAGCAAAGAAGGATTTACCTTCCATGTTGCAACCACATGCAACATGGTCTACACAGAGAGATGTTCTGGTAGGGAAAATTCATGATCTGTTCCAATGTCAGAGTGTCAGGAAGCACAGCTCCTGTCATAGTATGTTACAATATAAGCTAATGAATGAGTGAGGAGCTATAGGCTGCTAGTGGTACAACGTATCAATTGCTAATTGCTTTTTGCAACTATGTATCCAGTTATAGAATTGATAGGCACCAAGGTGCAAAGGGGTAATTGCTGCAATGTTTGATGTCACTGGGCATCCAGGAAGGAGTAGGGAAAATCAGAAGGATGGAATGTGAAAGTAGACAGGTCCAAGATCAGAAAACTGGAAGTGGTCCTGGCTCCCAAGATGAAAGATATGTAAACATCAGAAAGGTCTGGGAAAATCTGGTTCTAGTGACATTTACAACTTTCATCAGTCATTACCATGTGCTCCTAAATTTGGATGACAAGATATAAAACCTGTAACCAATCAACATATGATATTTTCAGGAACTTTTGAGGATAGTTGCTGTGTTCTTTGTTTGCTCCAAATAAATGCTTCGGCTTGAACTCTGAGCGTTTTCTGTGAGGCCAAGTTATCCAGAACATGACACAGAGACAGGTGAAAATGTAACTAACACAATCCTTTATATACAAGATGCTGAACTAAACTGATGATTTGGAAATGGGAAAATGAATGTCACCAAATGAAAAGGAATGAACTAAGCAAAAGTGAAAGCAAATTCTTCTTGCAAGTTCTCCTTTGAACTTGGATCCCTGCTGTCACATTGAAAGAGAAATTAGTTACAGGATTGCACAAGTGGGAACTGCAAGGCAAAAAAAAAAAACTAGTTTTGAGTGCTGCTGTTCAGAATTCCAACTGTTCCATTCCTTCCATTCAATTCCTTCTCCCATCCTCCTCATGTCTCACTTTTCCTCACCAGCTGCCATTCACCCCTGTATGGCCACTAAGTATACTCAGTTATCACTGAGCTATCTGTGGCTTCCTGACTTAAATATTCTTTCCCTATAAAGAGTTATTGCATTTCTACCAATCTGGGATTTCCCCAAGCTTGCCAATACTTATCTTGTGTGTATAGGTAGCATCGTTTTAGCTATGAAAATAAGAGAACTTACAGCAGGGGTGAGTATCTTGTGGCCCTCCAAGTGCCCTCCAACCACGTCCCAGTGGTTCTCACCAGCACAGGCAAGGATGAGGAATGCTGGGAGCTGTAGTCCAACAACATCTGAAAAGCCATGCAATCCCCACCTTTGAATTAAAGTCTGGACCTCAGAAGTAGAAGGAATAGTTCTCTTGCACAACCTCTACATGAAAAGCTGCCATACAGGCACTTTATGATATCCCGATCTACAAACTGTGCTGCAAACTGTGAGCCCTGGTGGCACAGTGGTTAAATGCTAGTACTGCAACCGCAAGGTTGTGAGTTCGATCCTGCCAGGCTCCAAGGTTGACTCAGCCTTCCATCCTTTCGTAGGTTGGTAAAATGAATACCCAGCTTGTTGGGGGCAATTAGCTAAAATACATTGTAAACCGCTTAGATAACACTAGTTGATAGGCGGTATAGAAATAAATGCTATTGATATATATTGCTATACTATGGACAGATAAGGAAATTGTACAAAGAGAGCAGGCAGAAAGTTGTGGAGTTGGACATTCATCTTGTGCTTTTGACAATTTAAAAGATGCATGGTCTTCATAAAAAATGGGTGTGGAGGCAAGACCAGAAATGACTGAGGTTGCTTTCCATTTGCTGATTTCATACCAGTTAGTGCAACTGGGAAGACATGACTGAGAGATTTTTTAGCAGTCTTTTCCCAGG
The DNA here is from genome assembly GCA_948472985.1 of Iguana delicatissima. Taxonomy (NCBI): domain Eukaryota; kingdom Metazoa; phylum Chordata; class Lepidosauria; order Squamata; family Iguanidae; genus Iguana; species Iguana delicatissima. Next base: position 229,717 of record CAOKZL010001950.1, on the reverse strand, counting down.
TTTCTGGGCTTTGCGGCCTGAATAATAAAGTATCACTCAAAGCAGAGATAGGAACTTGTGGGCTAGATGGAGCCCCAAATGGCTTCAGGTTTCTTCTCTTGTTACTTCAGATCAGAGATAAGTCATTATTTAAAGTCTGGAAAGCTGTTACATAGAATTTTGGTCCTAGTCCAGGACAGATATTCATAAAATTGGGCACCACCTTGGATATTTTCTCACAAAACCTACAAAACAGGTCCCAGTTCTGCAGCTGTCCACCCAGTTGCAGATAAGAATTAAAATGGCTTATTCACTAAGTTGGATTCACACCATAGGATGTGATCCCTTAAGACCCTTCCCAAATTATAAATTAGACCTCCAGTGGAAAATGACCCCCATTGCATTGCTGAAAGGGTGATGTTTTCCACAATAACACAGCTTATGATGATGATGGAAGGGATGAGACGAGAGAGGAAAACTTGTAGCCATCACTTTTCCAAGCAATGCAGCCTGTTATCCTGGACCAATATGCTGCCTAGCTGGTTAGGAAGTGAAAGGATGTTGAAGCCATTGGTGGCAGCCCAGCAACTCGGACATTCTCCTTTCAAAACAAAAGCCTTGGTGAGAGCCCGGGATGCTTATAATGCTATTTAATTTTGCTCTTCTAAGCAACATAGTTTCTGATCTGTAGTGTCATAGTCAGAAAAACATGTGCAGAGTGCCTTTGCTAGTAAGTGATTGCAATATTCTCTTGTGCCCTCACAACTATTCCTTGCATCCTCAAGAAGAAAACCTTAATTCTGGGTCAAGGACTAAAATTTCCTGGGGATGTTTTTGCTTCTGGGGGAAAAAAACAAGATGGTTCCTTTCCAATACTGCAACTGACAGGCCATGAGAAATAAATCTTTCACCCACAGTGTAGCAGGACAGCATCCTAAACTGTACTTGTGGGCAAAAACTCATTTAGGGGTCACGGGTCAGACTGCATAGCAGACACTGTTGTCCCCCCAACATTTTGCTCCTGGTTTCTGCCAGATAATTAGGCTCACATTTCCCCAAATATCTTCCTAACAAACTACTAATTAGGTAGTACCATCCCACCCTTTCCATGAATGATAGCTTAGGGTGAAAAGGTTATTTGTTAATAATCCATTCAGAATTGTCCAGAACTGTCCATGTTTGAATTAGAACTGCATACTTTTAAAGCAGTTAAGGACATTTGCTTGCACAGAGACACTTTGTTAGTTATATACATTTGAAGGTTGCATGTCTTCTACTAAGAGAGAGGCATGTAATGTCTAAAATCAGCTAACACCTTTATATCACCCATCTCTTACTACCTACAACAAATAAGACGGAGTGAAGTACAGAACTCAGACAGTTGTGGAAGAGATGAATAGGTGTAAAGAAAAGTCTCCTTGGTCAGAATTTTCATACAGACAAGGTTGTTCAAAGCACTCTATACTATTTCAACAGCCACTGAAACAGCCCTGCAAGATAGCCTGCATTATTTATTCCTACTGCAGAGAAGTAGGTGAGGCAGAAGAAGATGGATTCATCTCAAGCTAACTGGTGAGCTTGTGGCTGAAATTAGATTAGAGTATGTGCTGGAAACTTTCAAAATCTAATCTGATTTTAGTCACAAGCTGAAGAGCTCAGTGCTGCTGTTTTATTTTTCCCCCTATTGTCTTGTGTCCATTGTGTTAGACAAGATTGGATTTGAATTGACAATCACACACAGAAAAAATCTGTCAGTTATGTATCCACCTACATTCCACTTGTTTAAATCTTAATTATTTCCCCCATCTTGAATATGTGATAAAACAAAAACAAAACTATCTCCATACTGGCCAAATTCTATAGATATGGCAGCTATCCCCGGTAAGGATAGGACCCTGTTATACCTGCCTGCCATGTGGCTGATAAGAATGAGGAGAGTCTCAGAAAGAATGGAGTTGACCTTGATTCAAAACTAAAAAGATAATTAAAGATACAAGGTTCAATCAAAGCTAAACTTGTAAGAACTCAGCATACAGGTGCCTCTGCCTAGATGAGTAAATGTTCTGGGTTCACCTTCTTTTGCAGCCACAGGTACAAGTTATTTCTCTTCTGATTACAAAAAATGCATGAATATTAATATTTTTTTTTTAAAAAATGAAATAAAGTCAAATGCTCTCTAAGGCCAAACTGAATAGGTACAACTATACCTAGCATAGAGAGAACCATACTGTCTGTTTGTGCCATATAGGTGTTGAAAATGAAGAGGCACTCAGAAAGAAAAAAGAAACAAAATGCTAATTCAGCACTAACACAGTTAACAAGGGACTAAAGGCCACAGTTTTAAGAAGAAAATGCTCAGATCCTGTATCCTTCAAGGACGAGTTTGCTAGTTTCATTTTTTTCCCTGCACATTTGATTTTTCCCTTTAAAAACATTTCTCTTTTTTTGTCATTAATGTGAAGAAATCTGACTATTTCAGAAATTGTGAAAAAAAAAATTGAGCCCGTGTCCAAACTGTACCAGCATGGCTGCCAGGAAGCCATTTTTGCTGGTGCAAAAAAAGAAAAAGGCAAACACAGGGGAGCATGTTAGAGGCAACAACTTTAGCATGGCTATACTCAGTAGTTAGTCATTTGTATGTCTCTCTAAAAGATTGGGCATAGCATGTATTTATGTTATTTCCTTTTGGTGGCCTTAGTCATGCCCTTTATTTTACTGTAGCAGTTTGTCCACTAGTTAGGCAAGCCTTTTGAGGAAAAGCAGTCTTCTCAGACTCCACACAGATAAAATAATCAAACATATTTGCTGTGTTACGTAACACTTAACAAATTTAAAAGTGCTTTACAACCAAATTGCCTCCCTATTTTAAGATCTAATTTTTATGTCTAATATCAATTGTTGTTGTTGTTGTTGTTGTTGTGTGCCTTCAAGTCATTTCTGAGTTATGGTGACCCTAAAGTGAACCTATCATGGGATGTTCTGGGGCTCAGAGTACGTGACCCACCCAAGGGCACCCAGTGGCTTTCCATGGACAAGCAGAGAATGAAACTCTGGTTGGCAGGGTCATACCCAGTGTTTAAACTACTACACCACACTGTGGTGTGCTCAAAATAAAGATATGGGCCAGTATTCTACATCAGCTATTTTGTTAAGTAAAGTAGCTTGGGAGGAGTTGTGATTGTGGCAACAGTGCCACAATCATGGCCAAGTAGTGCTGTGAATACAGAACTATTACCTAGATTTACTCATCCATAATTGTTTTGTATTCATGATTGCTACTTAGTCATGATGATGGCATTATTACTACAATTATAACTCCCTTCTCTAGCTTGGTTTACTGGACACAAGCTGCATGGAGAGAAGGCAATCCATTCGGCTGGTGATCAAATCATGCATGAATTATTGGTCCGGGAGAGGTTACTTAGCTAAGTATACTTATGTATAATTAGCTGAAATAGAACATGGACCATTATTTACATATACCTGTAATATTTAAAAATAGATCAGCTCAAGAGCAGCCTACTGACAGGCCTTCTAAAGGAAAAGAAATATTAAGCATTCTGTGTCTGTTCTGGGAGAGAATGCAAGGGGGTATCTATTGGGAGCACACAGGTAATGATTTTACAGTGTACTCTACTCACATCCAGCTCTTAATAATAGCTTAAATAACAGCTGGGCTTACAAGTTGGAAAAAATGTAGAATAAAAGCAGAATGGGACAAACTAGACCTATGAATGAACACATACAAAAGTGAAACAGATTGGAAATACTTTATTTGCTGGGATATAAGACTCACCTCCCTCCCCAAAATGCTGTTTGAAAATGGGGTGCATCTTGTACGCCAGTGTTTCTTATACACTGGAGAATAGTATTTGCTGGGGTGCGTCTTATATGCTGGTGAATCTTATATGCCGGCAAATACGGTAGACTGCTCTGTTCGTCCCCTGAGAAAAGCCTGCAAAACCTCTAAAATATTGCTGTGTAACTTCACACAGAATACCAGCCAGTTTTAAAGTGCTGCCCCACTTGCAGGAAACTGGTATGTGAGATGCTCTTTCTGACCCATCAAGAATCCTATCTGAGATTGAGAGGTTCCCAAGAGACCTCTAAGACATCTTCACTGCACATCTTCGGGAGGAAAAACAGAACTTTTTTTACATGATGCTTTGCACTATAGGAGGTAAGGCTTTTGAGTTAGCCAGCGCCTCATATTTCCTTTGGATTTTAATGTGAACTTAGAGAATTTCACACTTCCAAGAAAAATACACACATGTAGACAGATGCTCACACATACACCTCAGTCTTCAGCTGGTGGGTTCAGTCAGAATATTGATTATTCCCTTCTGTATATAGCTATCTATGAAACTGAATACATTTTGAGAAGAGAGTTCATCATCCTGGAAAGCTCCTTTAAATTTCTGATTGAAGCCCGTAGTAGATGCATCTCCTCACCAACACAGGAGTCAGCAGGAATTGTAGTTTTCCAAATATCTCCAACCACTATGTGTGAGAGTGGATCCCTGTGGAGCCAGAATGGCAACATTCAGTAATCCAGTGGTTCTCAACCTGTGGGTCCCCAGATGTTTTGGACTTCAGCTCCCAGAAGCCCTGAGCATTGACCATAGTGGCTGGGGCTTCTGGGAGCTGAAGTCCACAAACATCTGGGGACCCACAGGTTGAGAACCACTGCAGTAATCAAAGAGAGATATCAGCAGACTTGGGGCTTTTCCGTACTACACTGTTATAGTGCTATTATTCCATTTTCAACATCCTATGGAATCTTGGGATTTGCAGTTTAGAGAAGGGCCTCTGGAATTCTCATCCAGAGAGCTCTTTGGTCTCAGTAAACTACAAACCTCAGAATTCCACAGAATGCTCAAAGTGGAATATTATCACTATAACAGTGCAGTGTGGAAAGGCCCTCAGAGAAAGCCTAATATATATAAAAGTACAAAAATATCTATCTAGAGAGAGGGCAAAAAGTTGGTGGGGAGAAGAGGAAACCTAAAGCAGTCCAATGAGGTCTTAGCTTGCCTGATAGGCACAGAATGTTGATTGACGCTAGAGGGGAAAATGGAATTGAGGGAAAAGAATGGAAATGAATATCCACAAAGGAGGTGTATTGGAGTAGGCAGGTAGATAAGTCCCTGAACAAGAGTTGCCCACATTGCAACATTTTGTTACAGGCCTCATTTTCCCATCTTATCTTGAAGTCCACCCTTCAAAAATATACAGCTTCATCTTCTAACAAAGATTATTGTTGACCTGGCTTCAGCCACCAACTTCCTAAAGTCACTGGATTTTATTTACTTGTTGATAGTTGCTTCTTAATTAAACGTACTGGCAGGAAATGATAGGAGTAATTTTGTGGCTACTGGAAGGACACATAAGCACTATATAGTATACTCTGTGGTTAAAAAAATATATAGCCAGCAGCATGTGGCCCCACAGGGATTGTTTTTAAGTAATAAGGAATAGATAGAACAAAGAAAAGCCAAACATGTTACAATTTCCCCTTCACACAACAGAGAAGCTCCTTCTCACAAGAATGACTACTGATGAGCTGATCTGGGGAGAAGGAGAAATAAAAAACCAAGAAACATCCTTTTGCTGTCACCATTATTGTTATTAATATATCCAAAAGGAATATACATAACTCTTGTTAGCCTTTAATCAAAGGGCTAAAGAAGGATTCCAACCCCAAAGAACACAACATTCTAAATTATGCCCAAAATTGAAATGTAATTCTTCATTAATTTTTCTTCTTGAAGAAAATAATGAATAATGTTAGTAATTTCTTCTCACTGCATTCAAGTTTTCAAAAACTATACAGTTTCCAAAGACTGTTTTCAACTTGAAACTTCATCTGTGCAAAATTTGACATATGATAATTTCCTTTGCAGGAAACAACATTTTCTGTGAATAAAATAAGTAATAACAATTATAACTAATATTAATATTGTCTGAGATCTTGCACGATAAGACATGACTGCAATGATGAAGCAAGAACTTACTTTTTCAGCCAGGAAGCATCCCAAGCAAGGGTTTCTAAAGCACTGAAGATCAGAGCACTGAGAAATTATGTCTACAGCGTTCTCCTAGTCCAAGAAAGTGTGGAGAAAAGGGAGATAGAATGGAGAGACCGCTCCAACGGCTTCTCTCAGTATGTCCTGCAACCAAGAGAGACCTGCAGACATCATTTTGTATTGCCCCAATATGTCCTGAATCAGGAACCCTTTGTTTGGGGTACTACCTGGCTGCAAAGATAGGTTTGGAGAGTCATGTTCATAACCATAAATGTAAACCCCCAAAATTGTGAGATCACAAGTCCAGCTACTGAACTACTGAACAGAATGTCAGGTGCTATTTTCTATGCAGAAAATGCTGTTTTCTGCACAAATCAACTGAGAATCTTGTGTAGAATAAGTACATGTACATGTACATACTATTGATATAAAGACAGAAAATATCTCTACAAATTCTGCTTTGAGAATTCTGGTAATCAAGTATTTCAAACATTTCAAACATTTTCCTGAATATTTAGCAAATATTTACAAATGTATATTGGTCCTCCTTTCCAACACTCCACAGAATGCCCTCCACTTTTTGGAATGCCCTCCTCGCTCGTATTTGGGTGGTGCCAACTGTGATATGTTTGAGGCACCTGTTAACAAAGACTCATTCTTCACAAAGGCCTTTCTTGACTAGTGCCTCTCAGTTGAGAACAATGTCTGAGGCCTGCCAATTTTGTATGTTTGTTGTTGTGTTTTAACATTTCCTTTGGTTCTTTTTATTTATTTATTTTTTTAAAAAAGATGCCTTTCTTTTTGCAGACCACTTCAGGATTTTGTTTCAGGTAAGGTAAGTAATATACACATTGAAAAAGGAAAATGATGGAGCTTGTGGATGTTAAAGGCAATTGTACATATTGAATTGGAAGGACATGTTCATCAATGACATGTAACAGGTCATGTCACATCACTATCATGCATTCTTCATCTCTGAGAACATCCAACATTTTTTCCTTATGCTTTAGTATTCTAAATGATCACAAGTTTCCCTGGAAGATCACTTCCTCCTCTATCAGCCTGTTCGCTCATTAATACCTAGAGAACAGGCCCTTCTCCCCTTTGTGTATAGAGGGTATAAAGTTGGTTAGAACAAAAGAAGAATTATTTTCAGCAGCTTCATCTGTGCTATGACTCCTTCTTCGCTTTTCTCCAGCCTGTGAAGACTTCTTCTGAAAAGATTTCTACCCACCTATCATTCAAGTTGTGAATCTGAGTTGGCTTTAGTGATGTAGGGAGCAAATGGCTCTCCAGATACTGTTGGACTGAAACTCACATAATTCTAAGTCAATATGGCTACAACCACTGTTGATAGTTGCACTTAAGTAATACCCAGAATATAACACATTCTAGCACTTCTGGAGGGTTCTGTCTCTTTGATGTAGTATGTCAATGTTTTGACATATTTACTGATATTGTTGTAAGATCTTTTGATTGGTGATTGGTGTACTGTGATCTTTATATTACCAATATTATTTTTATTGTTATTCTTTCCTTTTTAGCACTTTAATTGTATTTTAAAGATGTAATTCCATTTTAATGGTTCTTTTGTTCATATTCTAACTATATTGTACCTATTTAACTTTGTAAGCCAACTTGAGTTTAGTGGAAAAGTGGTGTATAAATAAAGATAATTATGATGATGATGATTTTGATGATGTTAAGTTAGCTTTGGATTATGGTGACTCTATGAATGAGAGATCTCTGAGTTTTGGTCGTTCATAATCTTGCTTAAGTCTTGCAAACTCATGGCTGTGGCTTCCTTGATTGAGTCTATTCATCTGTAATGGCATCTTCTTTCTTTCCAATTACCTTCAATTTTACTCAGTGTTGTCATCTTTGTTAATTAGTCATGTAGTCATGCCTTATCTTATGGTATGTCCAAAATACTATAGTCTCAGTTTAGTCAAGTTGGCTTCTATGGAGGCTCAGTTTGCTCTAGGACATTCTTGCCAGCAATCTTCGCTGTCTGTTGTTCACATGAATGCCAACAAAAGAGAGGTAATACAGCATGAATGATTCTGGCTTTGATATTGAATATTGTCATTTTAATTGATGCAAACCACCTTTATGTGTCTATATGTTTTTGTCAAATAAGTCAATACCAAAATGATGTCTGTGTGTACATATGCAGTCTTTCAAGAAGAATCACAGAGCTGTACATTGCTGCTCATGGAGTGAAATTTCAATGTGTCATGGGATTTCACATAGCTGAGAATATATAAACTCATGATGCTGTGTAAACACAACAGTTGATGAGCTTCACAGACATTGTTTAGCCAACTAGGTGAGCCAAGTGCATTTCATTACATGAAAGGAATGCAAAATAACAGTCATTTTTACATCCATTTAGAATTATCCAGCTGCCCACAATATTCTGCAGTGTGCACTTTGGAGAATTAAAAGCTGTAAACCATGTTGTGCATCTTAATACATTACTGATCTGGTTACTGTGAAATCTTGGATTGTCTAGAACCTTGCACTTTGAAATTAATATAATGCTGATGGAGGAACATTGCACAGAAATCCAGATCCAGATCCAGTAATTTTTTGCTCTTTTAAAAAATAACTATCCCAGGTAGCAGGTGTGATACATATTTCTGGTTGACACCATAGAAAAGAAATGGACAACACATGGCTAGTGCCCCATGTTTCACCATTGTCATTTTGAGAGCCCTCAGTCTGTTGCCCGGAAGATGCCAGTGGTGAATCTGCCCTGGCAAAGCTGCACTCACAAAAATCAATAGAGCTTCTATCATAACCACCAGAATTAGCAGCACTGCTTCAGCCAAGATGCAAGGCTATGCAAGGAAGGCAGGTAAATGTAAATCCATGAGCCCAGATGGTCAGGAAGCTTTGAAGACTTGGACAGCAACAATAACAATAACAAACAAACAAACAAATTGGAACATATCCAAATCTCTACAAGCAGCAACATTTATTAATATGATTAATCTCATTAAGCATGGCAAAGCACCACATATGTCTTTAGAACATAACCACTGCACTCTTGTTTGAGAACCTGCTTCGTGAGCCTCTGAACAACTAGGCTACTGTTCACATTTGTTCAATGATCATTTCTTACAGAGGGGATGACCACATGCAGCAGGCTGAGGAGCCACTTCTATGTCCTCTGGGGCCCTCTAGGGCTATCAGCTAAAATATCACAAAAGCACCCACTTCTTGTTCTCAAAAAACATTTATTTCTGATGTTAAACAGTATAACGAAGTCTAGTAATCTATTTGAAATGTATAATGTCACATGTGAAAGCTTCAGGAAAAAATTTACCCCACTTTCTTTTCAGCCAAAAAAAGGTTGGTACAGGGAACCAAGAAGTGTTGAGGGTCACAGAAACATCCCTGGGGGGCTACATGCAGCCCCGGGGCCACAATTTATCCACCCTTGTCTTAAAGGAATAGTACTCCACAGTGGCAGTTCCAGAGAAAGATACTGTATGGTAGCTTGTGTCTTTGGTGATGCTGTAACTTTCCCAAGCTCTGTTATGACAATTGAGATTCCATGGACTAAGTCCTCATGGCACACCCACTTAAAGTAAACCAACAGCATTGAATGGGGAATCCACACTTTTGTAAATCAAATTTATCCAATGAATTAACTGTAGTTGGGACTATGAACAGTAAAAGCAGGCCCATACGTGCCACAGAGCAAGCAGAGGAGAAAATGTACAGCTGGACCATGGGACTAGCAGGCTTGAGAAGCCTTGGCCACCTTCTGCTTAACTGGGAGATTTAAGCAACTATGGCATGTAGCTCTGTAAGTACTACAGTGTGTCCAATCTGTTACAAAAGAGAAAGAAGAGAAATCAGCAAAGGCATACAATTTTTGATAGCAGGACCACCTCATGTGACATATCTAGTATTCCGTGCAGTAACATAAGACATGTCACAATCTAAATGAAATTGCATAAATAGGACAGTACTCTTCCTCTAAAGAAAATTCTCAGATATCTTACCTTTTTCAAACACTGTTTTTCTGACACCACTAGAAAAAGCCTGATTTTCACTGTTCATATTATGTTAACCACATGCAGCTGATTGGGAGGTTGTTTTCTGAACCAGTTGTCTAGTGCAGCTAGCTGAGAAGCTGATAATAAACAGCAAGCAAACTCCACTTTGCTCTTCTCTCACACACTACCAGTGCCTTTTCCATCAAGTTGTTTGGAATAAGCCAAAAGCAGATACAGTAATCTGGTTGCACAGATTGCTGGAAAGAACAGTTTTAGCCTATATCTCATCTGGAGCTATATTCATTAAAAATAAGCAGGTTCTCTAAAGCAGCAAGGTTAGTGAAAAAATGATCATCCTGCTTTGAGGAACTGTACTTAAATACCCTAAAGATACCAGATCACATCTGATTTTGGAAGCTAAGCAGAGTTAGCTCTGATTAGTATTTGGACTGGAGACCGTCAAAGAATATCGGGTGCAATAGGCTATGTTTCAAAACAAGGAACTCTCAAAACCATCTCTGAGTATTCATTGCCTAAGAAAACCCTATGAAATCCACAGGGTTGCCATAAGTCAACAGGCTACTTGAAGGCATGTACACACATATCAGTATACTTATGTGCTCACTTTTTAGAAAAAGAATAATCATTTTATTTTTATACTCTGTTTTATAATTCACTGAAAACACACATGACAAAACAACAACATGACAAAAAAAAGGAGACAATCATATATATCTTGGCATTTTGGGTAGTGCTTACAAATCTAGGTGCATAGTTCATGAGGTAAGTCACAATGTGTCCAATCAACTGATGATGAGGATGAAGAGTATGATTACAATTTTTGACTTATTAAAATTTATGCAGGTTATGTCTAAGTCATCAGGTTGGAATAGGTTGTGGGAGGAACACTGAATATACTTTCTAGCTGTATAAATGAAATAAGTGAAAACCAAGACACTTCAAAACTTTGTATCTCTTTCTCATTTATCATATTTCATTTGGTAGGTTCACTTCTCTGAGAGTGAAATTGATACTCTGTTCAGCCATCCTTTTAATGACATGTTCTGTGACATCTTCTATTGTTTGCCTGTTTCACTTTATTGTCACTAATAAGAGCCCTTCTAGGACACTGGAAAGGGAACATTTTCAGAACAGTGTTGTTTTAAATATATCCCAACTTTCTAGGTCTCAGGGCATTGGCCAAAGCCTGAGCCTCAGACAATTCTATGGTTCTCCAGGTCTCCAAATAGGGAGGCAGATCTCAGGGCAAGCAGCATGGGAGAAGGAGGAGGTTAGATTTTTGTATGTAAGATCCATTTAATACTTTGGCACCCATCTCCACCAATTCTTTAATGGCAGCAGAGCTGTCTGGCTCAATACAAAGGAATGAGATGAGGAGAATGAGGAGACAAACATTTGATACATTGCAATTGCATCCATCGTGCCATTTGTATCAAGGGTGCAAGTGGACTAACAACATGAAGCCCACAAGCCTTTTTTGTTGTTAAATCAACAGCACAGGACCAGTTTTACAGGGACTGGAAAAACTCATGTGCGCTCTGGTGCAAGGGTGAAAGGGATGTGAGCCTAGTGGGAATGGCAGCATCTTATCTACTTTACAATTTTATAATGCCATCCCCTCTCCTGGTCTGGTTAGCTAGGCTTCACCCAAATTCTGGCCCCATTTCCCTAGATTGCTCTCATACCCATTGGCACAATCAGCTGACCTAGAAATAGTTCTAGCCTACATCCTAACACTTGTATGACATTATAAGGACCCACCAATTTTGGTAGTAAAATTCTCAGGAAATGAGATGCTGCTGACCTGGCAGGTCTTAATCATAACTGACAAATTTCAGAATGGTAGACTCTGAGTTAGTATTTTTTTAATTTAATAATTTAATATAATATAATTTAATTATTTTATTTTTATTTTTTGAAATTATAGGTAAAAATCCTGTTCTTAATCAATATGAGTCATTCAACCACCCACAACAGACTGGCTGAATATAGTAATCTTAATCCACAACCCTCTGAAATTTATGGAGGTTGCCATAAGTCAACAGGTGAGTGGAAGACATGAACACACATGCATACACACACACGCAGTCCAAAACAAGAGGGGGAGGGACCTATGGACCTTGAGATATTACCATCATATTCCACCAGTGACTAGATTGGTGGAGCTAATGGAAGTTGAAGTCCAATGTTACCTGGGAGAGTATAGGTTCTTCAGCCTTGGGCCATTTCCACACTACACTGTTAAAGTGCTATTATTCCAGTTTCAACATCCTATGGAATCCTGGGGTTTGCAGTTCAGGAAGGGACATTTAGAATTCTCAGCCAGAGAGCTGTTTGGCCTCAGTAAACTGCAAACCCCAGAATTCCACAGGATGTTGAAAGTCGAACAACAGCACCAGAATAGGGTAAGGATGAAATGGCCTTAGTCTAAAGGTTTAATAATGCTTTTCTTGAAATATTCACCACATTTGTAGCAGCTCAATAAGACAAATGGGTCTCATCCCCCCACTAGCATTAGACTGCATCTAATGATGTCATTCCATCAGATGAGTTGACGTAACTAGTGGATCAAATTTACTCTGCAGCCCCCACTATTATATACCCTCCAAATCTGCTAAAGAAGGCTAAACAATCCTCCAGTGCAGATTGTTAGCTGTTTGGAAAGCTATAGGGAAAGGATGGCGGGGTGGGGTGGGGTGTGGAGATAAACAGAAAGTACTGTTACATCAGCAGACATACACTTGCATATTAGTTTTAGCTGATTTGCATTACTGATTATAGAATAATATTTTTGTATAATACTGGTTATAGCCAATGTTTCTATAATTCTCTGTGCAGCTCCTGGTTACAAGATGACATCCCTTCAGCGTTCTGTTCTTTTCCCCTCATTCCTAGGATGGAAAAATAGCAATGTGAAAAGGCTTGTACCCTGACCAAGGCACCCTTTCTAGATAGCATTGTTAGGGATGGAAAAAATATTCCAAAAATATTCAGGAAATGGTTGAAAAACATTTTGTCTTGTTTTTCCTGACAAAGTTTGATGAGAAGAATCCTGGATTGATGAGAATCTTTGCAGTTGAGGACTTAGTCTGTGAAAAATTCTGGTGTGGTTGTTTTGAGCAAACTCCCCCCCACATTTTCAGCATAAGAAACATCATCTTCTGTGTGGAAAATAATATTTCAACCATGTGCAAATTTTGCACAGAATAAATCCCAAATTGTGAATAGCATTCAAAAATTGAGTGGTTATTGAATACTTTCTCACAGCAGCAAGAAAATTGATGAAATTACTTCTTGCTGCTTTCAAAAAGAAATCTAGTGAAGAATTAGATCCCTACATTATGTATAGAGTCAATCAAAAGATACATGTGACCCTTTATTGAGACAGGTTCTATAGATTAAATATTTCTATTGAAGAAAGAATTATCAAGTCCAAGTTCTGTTGTCTTATGGAGCTGAGAGGCACTGAATATTTCAACTTCTAACACAGAAAAACTGAGAGCAGTGACTGCTAGACCCTGATATTCCAGGGGGTGCATTATATGTACCTTTTTCACTCCTACATCTATCATGAGAGAGGCAGGAAAAGTTACTTTTGGGTTTGCAACTCCCAGAATCCTTTAGACAGCACACCACTGGTCATGCAATTAAGGAATTCTGTGAACTCCAAAAAGTAACTTTTTCAAGCTCTGCTATGGACACTGGAATTCCTTATGTAGCACACAGCAAACAGTGAAGAAAATGGAGAACAAGACCATAGAACAAAGTCACTGGGTGAAGCCTTGTATATCGCCTGCTAAACTGAGAGATTTGAGAATTTATATCATTTTCCATGTTCCAGCATGATGACTTTACCAGTTTCAGCTTTTCCCAGGAAGACAAAGGTCCTGTGCTTATAACAGGAGTTAACTTAGCTTAAAGGAGGAAAAGACAACAACATGATTCTCCTATAGGTCTATCTTCTTCACTATGCAAGGCACAGAGGTCCACTCTAGTTTACTGAGGCCACAGAGCTCTCTGGCTAAGAATCCTAAATGTGCCTCTGTAAACTGTAAATTCCACAGGATGCGGGAAGTGGAATCCTAGTACTATAAAAGTATAGTGCAGAAAAAGTGCAAAAAGGACCTCATTCTCAGGAAGATCTGCCAAACAAGAACAAATGTTTCCTTTCTACAAAAGGTGTACACAAAATAACATTCCACGGTAGAAGCCAACTACTTCTCCAGATCCATATATCCCAACTCTAGTTGGCCAGACCAAACTCCACTTCCTCATTTTTCCCAGCTGCTTCTGTGTGGCTGCACGCTTACACAAACTTAAATCTTTTCTAGGAAAACACACCAAAACCCAAACAGGTGTATGTTTCAGGGAACCTGGGAATCAGCATTGTTTTCTTTTTCAGCGCTGACAGCTGAGACCTACTCAATATGTTATCAGTTGGACCAGGCAGGTCCAAAGGCATTCTGAGAATACTAAGAATAATGTCCCTGCTCCCAAGATGGCTTTTTTCCTGTAAAGAGATACTTGTGCAAAGGTCTTCTACCAGAACCTTTCATTTTTTTCAAGGAAAAGGCTAGAGAGCAGTGTGTGTCTCAAGACTGTGTACCTGTGGATGACAGCCAAGCAACTACCCACCAGCACCTTGTACCTGTATTGATTAAAAAGAGGAACAAGAGGGACTTATTTTTATCAGGTGGCAGCTTAATAGATCTCCTTTCAAGCTGAATAGCCCCCAGGAAAGTTTCATTTGCTCTTTTGATTTATGACTTCATCAAAAGCTTTAGATGGAATTAATTCAATACAGTACACTGGACTAAGGTACTTCGTTACTTCAGTGTTAAATCTTTTTTTTTAAAAAAATGAATCCACAATGTTTGGTTTTTTAAAAAAAACAAAGCAAAAAAGTCTTATTGTGAAACTACAGTCTCCATTTATCACTATTGTTCATGGATTTTATAGTGGAAAAGATTGAAATTATTAAAATAATTTCTTTGTAAAGAATGTTAGCAGTAAATGTGTTCACACTCAGTGGTGTTTTAATTAGCATAATTACCTTGTTCCTGGAATTCTCATACCATGTGATTGTTCCAAAAAACAGTTGTGATTTATTGCTGCAATGGCAGTTGGAGATATGAGGTCCAGATGCCAGCTCAGCTCAGAAGGAAACTGGGTGACCATCTGGGATTCCAACATTGGAGAGGCACCTGCCAAAGAGAGAGAGAGAATAAGACAGAGAGAGACTTTTTGAGGAGATATTCTGTTGGTGTGGGTCTTTCTTTGCTTTCTAGCAGTTATTGTACTCTCACATAGAGTAGCAAGTTTAGGCTCGCTCAAGGCCCTGAGAACTAGGAACAGCCCCTGGTAGAGTCAATAAGCATTATGCATTTAGTACCAAATACAATTGCTTACAGCTTGTGATTCAAACACACCATATTTTTTTTCTGTTTGGAAATTGAGAGAGAAGTCATAGCTAAAGGGGCCATTTCCAGATGAACTTGACATGAAGGGATTATTCCTTCTCACTTAGGAAGATGACATAAGGAGCATTTAGTCTAGCTTTCTTGATGCTAGCCCGAAGATGGATGCAAAGTAGAGTAGAGAGTGAGTCCCAGGAGGGAAAGAAAAAACTAACAATGTAAATACATACACCTTGAGAGTCTTTGCAAGCTGCAGTGACAAATCAATTAAGCTTTGAAAACTGTATAGCAAACTGAGCTGGAGACTTGCACATAGCCTTATTCTACTTGCTTAGAACCGAGTCCCTTGCAAATCAGAGAATTTGCACCTTGTCGCCTGCATGGAAATGACCATGAAAACTGGAGATTCAAGACCAGGCTCTGAGGTCTGGCAACTCTACTCCCGTATCACCACTGATTTCACTGAAGGACCAGGCTGATCATTTGCATTATGAGGTATGGGGATATGTCACTCATCATTACGATGGTAAATCCAGCCAGTGGCTATGTTGGCTTGGGGGTGAGGTGGGGATGCTGGAAGGTGTAAGCCAAAGAATAACTTTTCCAACCTCTGGTAAAACAGTAGATTTTTTTCATTTTCTGCTTCTAGGTGAAGTGGGGGGTTTAATAAATGGGTGGAAATATATATAACAGACAAAAGAAATTTCATGAGAGGTATTCTAGTCATATTTCATGATTCAACTTCACAACTCAGTTCACAGATGAAGGCAACAGTGAACAGAATGGTAACAGAAGTCCATCCACTTTCTCTTGCCCTTCCTGTGTCTCTGTCTTCCTCTGGGAAACTTTGACAGCTTAACAATGATTGTTGTTGCCAGCCATATTGGCCTGGGTTAAGAATACTAATCTGATGTGATTGTTCCAAACCAGTCTTCTTTTCCCCTCAAATGTCATTCTCTGAAGTGGTAGAAGAACGCTTCCATCTTCCTCACTGATCTATTTGTGGCTGCTGAAGTAGCAGTGAATAAGAACTAGGGGGCTCTCACTGGTCCATCCACTTCTTTGATCTGGAAAACACTGCTGTAGATATGGGTCTACCATTAATCAGAGTGAAGCAACTGCCTCAGGCAGCAGATTTCCAGTGCCATGAATGAGCAGTATAGTATTGGTCATTTAATTTTTGTTTTGTTTTGTTTACTGGCAAGAACAGGTAGAGTTTCTGCTTCATGTGCTCAGTTAATCTGGTTGGCTTTGGGCCCTACACATTTTGACTCAGGAAAGAAAAGGCACTATTTCATGATCATCTCATGCAGCAAAATGTATTGGGCAACAGCCCTGGCTATAGCAACATAGCAAGCATTTTGCTAAGGAAAATAAGGCTGTACTGATGATTTGCTTTGATTTGCTGTGCTGATGATTTGCTGTCCTCATGTAGACTTGGGCTTCCTGTTTAAAATTGAGCCACAAGCTGTGGTTCTTTTCTTTCTTTAGGTGGTGGACTTCTTTATAAGTGATGGCAAGCTTCCCCCATGTGAGCCACAAATTATGAGGCTACACAAACATACATCTGCTCCTCCCTATTTTTGATGGAGTTTTGAACTCCCAAAGCTGAACTAGATGTGGTGATAAGTCTGATCTGAACAAACTGTGACCCTCCAAAGGGTTGCTGGACAGTAACTCCTGGCAACTCTAGCCAGGCAAGTCAATGATGAAAGATAACAGGAAGTGGACACCAACAACATCTAGAGCAGTGGTTCTCAACCTGTGGGTCCCCAGATGTTTTTGGACTTCAGCTCCCAGAAGCCCTGAGCATTGACCGTAGTGGCTGGGGCTTCTGGCAGCTGAAGTCCACAAATATCTGGGGACCCACAGGTTGAGAACCACTGATCTAGAGGAACACAAGTTGTCCACCCTTGTGTTAAGGGAACAGTTTTCAATTGTAGTCATGAAAAAAATAAACAGCCAATGAGAAACCAGCCTGTCCCCTACCACAATTTACACTGGGATTGCAGTGTGTGGGAGTACAGGTAGTACATATAAATGTCTGAAAACTGTCATCCACCTAAAGCTGTTATTTGTTCCTGAAGGGGCGTTTCCATTGTAACATCAAATAAGGCTGGTTGTTCTAGGACAGTGGTTCTCAACCTGTGGGTCCCCAGATGTTTTTGGACTTCAGCTCCCAGAAGCCCTGAGCATTGACCATAGTGGCTGGGGCTTCTGGGAGCTGAAGTCCAAAAACATCTGGGGACCCACAGGTTGAGAACCACTGTTCTAGGATATAGAGGCAATAAATACAAAAGTGGGTGAAAGGAAGGGCACATTTTTAACTGATAGCAGAGTAACATGCAGATGGTAAAGTTTTTACTCAAAGCAAGTCTCACAGTTCAATCAGCTGTTGGCAGCCCAGAGAAGCAAAGGCAAATATACCTCAGATTGATGACATGTGCACCATGCCAGCTTTTCTGGTCTGCATCAAGCTCTCCCAATATAACTTTACATTGATTCTTATAGATAGAACCCCTTCCCCGACTATGTTTACACTTGCACTCACTGTCAGTAACACCTGCTGGGCATGTGCTTTGGATTAATGGCACCTGTATCTAATGTGTACATCTAAAAAACCTAATAATGCTTATTCTGAAAACTGTTTATTTATGAGTAATTGGTTAGGGATCTGCCTTAATAGGTGGTTGGTACAAGGTCCTCCTTACATAGGGTAAAACTTAGCACCAGCTGAAGCTGCAGAGGCTTGTGGGACAAATAAGAAAGTTAGGATAACAGGACACGAAGGTTGGCACAATGGGAAAATTAACACATACCATCATAGTCCTCCTCATTTAAAGTTCATCTCTGCTGTTCCCATCACCACTATATCTCTTTGGTGCCTTCCCTTTCAGGGCTAATAAGAGCTGGGGTAAATTTGGAAGATGCTGGGGGGCGAGGTTAAGACAGATAGGAAAAAATTGATATCACAATCTAAATCTATAATTACAAGTGAGTTATCTATGGTAATACATCCAGGATGGCTCTTAGCCATCAGTTGGAGAGGAGGAGGCAGGTCACCCATACAAGAAGGTCTGAGCCCCTTTGCTGCCATCAAGTATAGTACAACTCTTTGCTCTCTTTGTCATCCACACTGTATGCTCAATCTGCTTGATTTCATTGCTTATTTTCTTGTCTTTCTGCTTGCTTCCTGTACATTTTGTTGACTTTTTGTTTAGCTGCAGCAGTTCCCAGATCATCTAATTTTTTCTTTAGGTGAGTAAAGTGCCAAAGATATCAGCTCACAGTGGGCTTTCAAACAGCTAGTGTAGCTGAGCCTGGACATTAGGATACTTCACAGATATATGACTAAAAGATAACATTGATCTAGAGGAGGTGAAATCCCCAAACTGTTGTTCTAGGAACACAGGAAAGCCAGGATAAATGTCTGTGATCAGCTGGCCATTTCAGTTGTTTCCTAATTGCAAACTCTACTGTTGCTCAGTGGTACAGCACATCTTTTGCTTGTAAAAGATCCACTTCTAAATCTTTGACATCCCTAAGTAAGGATGGGAAAGACCACCTGAAACTACAGAGAGTCATTACCAATCAGTGTTGACAAGCCCAGCTAGTTAGTTCAGTGATCTGATCTGGTCTAATACATGTTACATTGTACTCACATTCTTCCCATGACAAATTATACCATTGCAACTCACGTCTTTTGAATGTTAAATATATTTAAAGTACTTATCTGTTTTAGTTATTCTCACTCTTCTATTCATTTTACTTGTACTTGTGTGATAGTTCCAACTCAATGGAGAACAACAGTATCTAACAAATCAACCAAACTGCAGGTTCAATCAAATATCTGCAAGCAGACTACAGGAATTTCTTGCCATATCCCTGCACAGAGGTTCCCTATTTTCCCCTAAATCTGCCCGGGAGGATCTCAAAAATCCCCAGAGAAGATTTTGGAAGCCCATGAGAAGCTGAAGAGGGTAGTAGAATCCACTTTGCCACCACTTTGTCCAAGGAGGAGGAGGAGAAGGAAGAGGAGGAGGAGATCCTAGTTTCAGAAAGAACAGTATGTTCAACTAAAGCCCTTAACTTTCTCCTATAGAAGCCAGCTCAATTAATCAATTCAGTTTATCTTCATAGTCCTTTTCAGAGGCAAGACCTAGCAGGCCCTTCTGAACTGATGATGAGAGAGTGTAGATGAGTGGCCATCTGGAAAGAAGATCTTCTGAGAGGCTGTCCCTAGAATCAGGAACTTCCTTCCAAGAAAGGCTAGACTGCCCCACTTCTCATTCTTCTATCATCAAACAGGCAAATACTTTTTTTCCCCCTGACACTCTTCTAAGAACAACAGGTTTTTAAACAATGGATTTGAAGAGTGTGCTGCATTGTTTAAGAGTGTGTTGTACTTTTAAAAAAAATCCTCGCTTTTTAACATTTCAGTTGTATGTTTTGTAAATAAGTTTAATTCCATTTAAATAGTAGTGTTTCGAATTTTCTTTAACTGCCTTGAGTCCTATAGCAGCAGCAGCAGGAACAACAACAGTAGCATCTTCATCATCTACCCAATGATTCTCAAAACCAGAAAATGACTTGGGACAAGAAATGGGAGAGAAATTTGTCCCATTTGCATCAACCACAGAGCTCATTGGCCTTTTTCTCACCCTAACTTACCTCACAGGGTCATTGAAACGATACAATGGAGGGGATGGTAACACATACCCAGAAACACACCTCTTGTCCTACACACTGTCTATGAGTGTTGTAGTTATTGCAGTTGTTTTTGCAAATTAGAATTTTTGTAAGACCTGTGGCTACTTCTAGAATTATGTTTGTGGGTGGTGTCATAGCTTGTTTTGTGCTGAGGGATGAAAACCTTGGATATCTGGAACTTGGCTATCACTGGTCTAACCACCATTCTTTCAATTTGGGGTATAACACATTCTCTCTCTATGTCAGTATGTGTGCTTGTTTACACAAGCAACATACACTCATGGATATTCACATGACTGAAAAATAAAAATAAAAAGTTACATGCCTTTCAACATTTCAGAGACAAAAACTAGGCACACGGAACCAAACAACACTGGAAAGTAGTCAAGATGGCAAAAATTATTAATAAGGAATAACAGACAAGCTAGATGAGGCTGCTGAAGTTTGCTTTTGCTTGAGACTACGGAGAAGGGTAAGATTCTTTTCCCCTCCCTCTTGCTGAATTAATGGAGTGCAAACTGCTTTTAGAGTCAAGAGTCAGCTTGCAACAGCTGAAGCAAACTGTGGACAAAGGGATTATGGGCACAGAGGAGAAGAAACTGGGAGATTTTAAAAGCAATAGAAAAGGCGGAATGACAGAGGATTAAGTTAGACTCTCCATGCCAGATCAGAACAATTGGAGGGTATGAGGTTGGTTCATTGCTCAAAAATCAGAGTTAGGTTATTTAACAAATATTCAAGGGGGTTTACTATACAGGAAAGGACTCCCCAGGGTTGGGGAAATCTACGGTTTGTCTTGGAAAGCTCCACAAGTGATAACATAACCATTTTCTGTTCCTCACATTGAGTTCTCTGTGTAAGGTTAACATATGTGTACAAAACTGTTGTCTAACAGGAAGTCTCCAGTGTAGCTTAACTTCTAGCACACACCAGGAAAAAACCTTTTAAATAATGCAGGAGATACAAGTGGATAAGAGAGCCATTCAAGAAATGCTGAAGAATGCAGCACAGTTTGAAATGAGGAAAGAGGATGGACTATGAATTTCCACTTGAACTACACTGGAAACGGGGTGGGGGGGTGGGGGGAGAACTGCCCATAGTCCAACAACACTAACATTTTATAAGAAATAGCCTTGGTCTACCTTGAAGCAATGACAGCCTGTAATATAGCAGTGTTTCACTTTTGCAATATAATTTCATGTTTTCTTCTGATGTGAAATCACTTGGCGGAGGGCTGTAGAAAGAGATAGAAGAGAGGCTCTAGAGACAAGGGAACAAATGAAAAAGATTTGATGACTCAGTGAGCGTTGGTGCTTTCATGTTAATTTGTACTGTAGTGTGAAGGTTCTTGGCAAGGACACAAACTTTTTTTTTTGAAGAGGGGAAGTAGGGGGAGCCAAAAGGAGGAGGGAAAGGTAAACAAAATTATGTGCTATTTGCATGCTTTAGGACAGAACAGAAAAATGCAGCATTGTGTTGTTTTAACCTTGTGTTTGAACTGAGCTATTGTTTTTAAAAAAGTAAAAGAAATGTATATAAGTTAAGAAGGCTGGAAGAAATTCAAGATTTTGGAAGGGAAATATCAACAGAAAGGAATAATTTGCTTATATTCTTAGCTCACTAGCTTCATTCACATTTGACAGGTCAAAAAATCCCAAGTATCTGGGTGTGACTCTGGGATATATATGGTTCATGCTGGAATATTGGGGGAAAGTGCTTACAATTATTTGTTCAATTGCATTAGGAGCAAAAGTTGAACTCTTAGGCTGGAAGGGAGAATATTTGGCTTTGATCCAATTGTTAATTCAACCTAGAGTAGACCCACTGTATCAACAGTAATTTGATGATTTCACCATTTTTTAAGTTCTATTGATTCAGTGGGTTTGTTCCAGCTGGAATAGGAATCACATGCCCCCCTGACTCAGATGTTGTTTGGCTGCAATTTCAAGCAGCTCTAGCTGGCATAGCCAATGTGGTTGGTGCAATTCTAATCATTCTTCTCTTTATGGCTTACTGTTTTGCAGAATCTGTTAGAGAAAGGGCCATCCCCTGCAGTGGCTTTCAATGTTCAAATGGAAGGAATACCTGAAAATATTTGAAAAAAGGTTGAAAAACAAGTTTTTGAATAGCAAGAAACCCAGATGAAAAGAATTCCAAAATTATAACATATCACTTAATCTATCATCATAACTAAGGTCATTTTGTCACACCGTATGCTCTGAGGGAAGGACGTTTTTCTCTCGGTAATCCTAATTACCTTTAATTCTCTAATGGGACTCTGGTCATTTTTCTGGGGCTATCTAAATCTTTCTAAGGCAGATTTAAGTTTTGATTCTTGTTTATTCAACATGAATCATTTACATGTTTATCCAGTCCTGAAGTTTGTGCTCCAATAAATTATTTATAAAGAAGTTCCTTGTTCTTGTGTTTTAATCCCCCTTCATTTATCACTTGATTCCCCAAACCCCTCCTATCACATTATCATGCGGATTAAGAAATACTGTTTTGTCAAGATATGAAAACTAGATAAGTTTACCAAATCAGCAGAAGTTAAAAATTAATAGAAAAAGCCCCAATGAAATATTGTAGCTCACAAGCCAAGAAAGATAAAAAGTATGACAGTGGTCACTGGGAATTATTTCTTCCAAGATGAATAGTATGTCCATTGATATATATGGAAGGGTGTTGGGATTTAACTGCTCATACCTTTTGTTCTCACATACAAGTACAGATAACTTCAGAGTTCTCTCACTACTGGACAAGAAAGCTTTTATCTATATTTCAGTTTTGATAGATTGATAGATTGATGTATTTTGGATTTTTTATGGAAAATTTTGTTTGCACAAAAATAATTTTCATGAAGAAAATGGTGCACAAAAATTATGCCAAGACTATATATTGTTGTGTAGCATAAACTCCTGCACATGGAATTTTGCATCAGTTCAACTATACTTCCATTATATTGAATGGTGACTAATCCAAGATATCAAATATGAAACCTAATGCACCACTAATATGCATGTTCATCAATGTGTAACGTGCTTGGGTTTCTAGACACTATATGGGGCTGGATGCACAATGAATAGTTCACAGTTCTGCTTCTATAACCATGAATTGAATACAGATAGTCTGCATCATAAAAAAATGTCCAACTACTTCCATAGGGAATCTTATGTATATGTAAAACACCAAAAAGATCTCAGTTAGTGGGGTTTTTTTGGACAAACTACAATAACAAAATTAAAAAGTGCCAAAATACCCTCTTAAAAATCCTTCATGGCAGTTGACCAGTTTTTAATGGAGAGCACCTTCATATTTAATGGAGTATCTTGATGCTCTTTCTTGTTAAGTATGAGAAAAGCTGACAGTATTCTTTACATCTCCAGTTAGAAGTGTTCTTGAAGAAGAATATACACATAGGATGGAATTAAAAATGAATTCTGGCATTCAGAAATGATAAGAGTAAGTGAGGGAGATGGCGGCATAATTTCCAGCAACTCCCCTTACATTTGACTTTCCCACATGTGAATGGTAATCTGAAGATGAAACGCTGGCCGAGTGAAGTTACACAGTTCAAAATCCTAACTTTAGAGTTTTTTGCAGTCACAGTTCCTTTTCAGACATTCCCCGGAAACATGAACTAGGGGGAGAGTTTGTTACCCACCTAACCCACCTAAAAACTATGTCCTGAGGGTCCTAATTATTTTATATCAAACATAGTGAGCCATAGAGATCTATTGGAAGGACAGGTAGGCAGTGGAGCTATGGAGATAGATCAAAGAGTAGCCTGTTTTCTGTCACACATCCTAGGTGAATCTTGCAAATGGTTCACACAGACCATCCCAGACTCACAGACCATTTGAATGGATTTTCAGCGATAACAACACCAACAGGAGATAATAAGTCTCTGGGAACAAATCAACAATGCAAACAGCCTGGAATGTGATACCTTGTGGTATGCATCCCCGGATGAGAAACTCATCTTGCAGGAAACTACAAGGATGTTTGGCTTTATTTTCTTTGAACTACAAAGCTGAAATCCATCTTCATAAAACTACAGCCATCTGTTCCCCAGGACATTTTTTTTCAGCTCTGTTTACCACTATAACTAGTCCCCTTTTTCTCCTTTTTTTCGAGTTCTCCCAGACCCACAAACCATACTGCTGGTAAGATCCCATCAGCCTCAAAAGGCGTGGCTGAGATCGGCTTTTCATTTATTTTCTCCCAGCTGAAGACTTCTGGATTGGTACAGTATTACCCCAAAACCCTTATGTCTCTATCTCTTAATTTTCACCTCTTTCTAAATTTTTATAGACTTGTATGCTTGTTGGAGTGAGTGCAGCTGAGTGATTGTATGGATTTTAAAATCTATGTCAATAAAATACTTAAATTTGAACAGTCAGCCTGATTCTCTGTGATCCAATTCTGTAAACACTGGGCTAAAGATCCTTAATTACCCTCTTTGCATTGCTAAAGCAGTGTTCATAGCTAAGTTCTTCTCCCCTTCTCCCTTCTTCACATTGTATTTCTCTAGGGACATATGTTTAATTTATATATTAAAGTATTTCTACATGTCACCATTTATTTCACTCTTAACATGCTCTGAAAATGAAAGCTTTCAAAAGTTTCTTTCATCTCAGTAAGATTACCAGAGTTTTTGCACTCCCCCCTCCCCATTTTGGTACTTTAATTTGAAACTCTATTGATGATCTTTTTTTCACCCAAGTGTGGGATGAAAAGATAAATACTTTTCTCCAGAGAATCACAACTACAGCTGGAAAGATAAGCTTTAAAAGAACATTGTGGTCCTTATAGTTGTGATCCTATTCATGGATCTCTCAAGTCACAATCTGGCTTTGGGCTTGACGTTTTTGGGGACCAAATAAAGGCAGAAGCAGGACTTGCATAATCTTAAGGACAGTTATGTTCCCATTTACAATATTTGTAGACAGGAGGAAAAAAAAGTGGGGGGAGCAGAATTCGTGTGCCCTTGTCTCTGATTTCAGGCAGCTCCCATAGAGGAGAGAAATAACAATCACCTTGGAAAAAATGAATAACTTCATGTTGCAACAGTATCAGGGACAGAGACAAATTGTAACAGCTTCCCCCCCATTTCTGCGAATATAAAAGGCCATGATTATTACCAAGAACACACATTGCCCAATTGAGCATATCCTTCAACAAAAGTGAATTTCTTCAGTAAGCACTCTGATTTAATTTAGAAAAGTGAACACTGAAAATAGTGGGGAACTGCATACAACGTGCAGTTATTTATTCTGATTTGCAGATTTTATTTTACTCTATTGTATTTGCTGCTATGAAATTACAAAGCAGCTGGTTTTAAAAACTGGCACCATACTCTGTCATTGCTGTCTAGATACTTAAAGACTTACTTAACTTTGCACTCAAGTGATATGTCCTTCTGAAATGAAAGTTGATAACCTTAGCAGATTCTGGAACTTACACATACATTCCTTGCTTCTCCACATCTTTGCAGAAAGGTGTCTTTTCAAATGCTAATATATAAGCTTGAGTTAAAATATTCAATTGAAAATATATTTATCCTATGCTGTATTTTGGATCTGGCTTAAAATATGTTTGTAAGATAATTATGGCTGAGATCCTAGATCAAGATAGGAATGGAAAGAATATTCAAATATTCAAGGGGGAAAGAAGGAGAAAGTGCTTTTTGAGTGTCCAAAGCCCTATTGAAGAGAATCCTCTCAGGTCCCTTTCTCATTTTTTCTCCTCTCAGTTCTTGAATTGACTTGAGGAATACTTCCCCTTTTACTTTTTTGTCCTCCTAAGATGGGAGGGCAAGTTGACAGCTTTGTCAGGAGGATCATCATTGTGGCCTGTGTTCAGATAGCTGGTGTGCAATGACAATGGCCCTTTTCGCATGGCATTTTCCATGCGAAAGGGTGTCTGGAGCGACGCTCGATTGTGAGGAGCGATCTGCACGATGCACTCACAATCGCGCAGTGCTCCAGGGGCTGGCAGGTGCTGATCATGCACCTTTTCATTTTCAGCTAGAAGCTGAAAATAGTGAGTGATTTCACATTGCTCCCGGGCCCCATGCGCACTTACCTGGCATGCAGAGCCTCCGTTGCCATGCCAGTCATGCTTCCTGTCCCAGCGCAGCCCAGGAAAGTCCCAGGCTGCACTGTGGAAGGAAGAGGTGAGGCTCTCGTGCGAGCAGGCAGTTTGTGCGGAGCTGAAGCAGCAAGGATGTGAGATCCTTTCACCGGAGGCTGTTTGCGCGATCCCCACACCCCAGTTCCAGAAAAAGGTAAAGTGAGGAAAGGGCCAATGTCTGCATTACTTTTAACCAACTGTCACAACACAGGTGTGAGGCTATAGCCTCTTGATTCTCACCTGGTTTCTCCTCCTTCTCATGCCATGTAGAGAAGCTAGGGAGAGGGAGCCCACGGAAGATCCTAGAAAGCTATAGATTCTCTAAAATTCATTCGGGTTCTCCCTCTCCTGTTATACATGGCTCATCTGGGAAGCCTCCACTGCCTTGCTGTAAGAGAGTCTCCCCTCTACTCCCCGCACTCCTTTGGAAACTACTTACTGTATTTGCCAGCGTATAAGGCACACTTTTTTTCCTAAAAAATACCATCTGAAAATGGGGTGCATCTTAAACAGTGGTGCATCTTATACACGGCCAAATACAGGTAACTCCCACCATGGCTAAATGCATAGGAAAGGGAGGGGAGCAGGGGGAGCTCACATGAGCCCTCCTTTTGCTCCCCCCTCCATTTCATATGCATTTTGCCTGGGTGGGGAGAACTCCCTGATAAGGCAAAATACATAGAAAAGGGAGGGGGAGAAAAAGGAGTTTTCTCCCCAAAGAAAACAGAAGGAAGTGCACTCATTTTGCTCCCTCCCTTTCCTATGCATTTTGCTTCAGCAAGGTACTATTCCTGAAAAATATCCCTTGGAAACTGGGTTGTGTCTTATATGCTGGTGCATCTAATACGTCGGCAAATCACAGTAGTTTTTGAAGACATCTGGCAGCTGGGAGAAATATGATTAAATAATCCATTCTCCTTTTCTGGATATGAATAGTTTAACCAGCACATTCCTACTGCAAGCACAGAAATCTCATATCTCTCCCTCCTTGCTGCAGAATGGCTACAGGATATGTTCATCAGCCTCCTCCCAACAAGTAACTGGCCCTGGCAGCACCACTGGAGCCTGGCAGCTGCCTGGGACATGTGCATGATGGCTAGACATTTCACCAACAGTTATTGAATAAGTGCTGTGACAACATCCAGAAAGAAACATACATGTGCATAATCCTGAGTTATGTGTCTGTCACTGATAGAATTCCAGCATATTAATATTAATTGGTAAAGAACATACTGATATTTTATTTTTTCCCCAAAATTTCTTATTTGGGATAAAGTGAATTTTTATGGACGAAAGTGAACATTGTTCAGTATGTCTCTGGCTAACCAACTTAATTTGGTTTCCCAAACCAATATGCAATTACTCTTGGGTATTTTTAATTTTCAAAATTTTTCAATGCAAATCTTCATAATGTGCTAACTAATATGTGTCTTTTGTCGCAAAGTACAAATAAAACGTATATATTATTAGAGATTTTAGAGGAGGAATTTTGACTTTAGTGTAACTCATGCTTCCAGTTTCCTTCTTCTTTGTTGAGTAGAGAGACATTGGAAAGAGATGGGTACCAGCTGAGCAGTAATATTTATTATTAATCTTCTCCTGCTTAGACTGGAATTGAGGCACGGTTCAGAGAAACATTTCATTGAATTTCAACTGAGGAGCTAACTTCCATGTTGTCTGGAAACATTTTGAAGACAAGCTGCAGGGGTTCAACTTGCAAGTATGTGCTGTCAATCTTTGAAAAGAATTGAACACACTAGAATAATTCTTCATACATTACTTCAGTTTCCTTCCCAGAAATGCTGTTGACTGTAAAATTTGTCCCTGATTTGATTCTAAAGCTGTCAGTCACAAGTGTACATCTCATCTTATTCCTTCACCATACATTTTCCTTTCATGGAGAATTTGTCTATGAGTGGTTCATAACTTTTAATAATTCTGCTTGCTCATAATGTTTCAACGCTTCAGCAGCATCCAACTTCAATTCAGACCATTTTGGATAGCAGCTGCTTCACCTTAGTGGGGGTCCAAATAACACCAAAGTGGGTTGCTTCAGTTTGGAATTTGGTTTTAACAGAAATAAGTATTTGCAATAACTTTCTAATAGCCTGCTAGTTTCGATTCTGTGAGACTACTTTGGCCTTCATTTCTTTAAGTTTCATTCTATAGCCTTGGATTGATTTTAATCATTTTAATGAAATGTTTTCCAATAGTGATTTAACATTATAATTCTGGCAGACACCTTAGCTTGTTAGAATTTTTTTCCCAATGTATACAATTTTCAACTTTGTGTTAATTGCCAGAGTTAATTAAATTAAACATAGATTGAGTTACCTTCACTAAAATGACAATGACATATGATTTCTCTGGTCTTTCAATGAGACAGTAATTTACATTCATTAGATAAGCCTCAGGATTGCTTTGCCTGGGTGACTTTGATGAATGATCGCACATCATCTTGTGTCTGTATGTAAACAAAATGAAACAGATCACTCAGGCCAAAACTACCAGACAGGACAGTACAATTTTCCAGCCACCTATTTTGTGGTCTCCTGGATTCCAATAATATTGACAAACTGTTTTGCAGGATGTGCCCCCTGAAAGGGCAGGAATAATCAGATAATTATACCTGATCTTATCAAGGTCTGATTAATATCATGGAGAGAGTTCCTTTAAAATTGTGTTTTTTCATTTCTTTGACAGGGAACAGTGACAGCAACCAGTGGGTGGCTATATCAAGCTGGCATGGTCAGGCAGTCTGTCTGAGGACCATTGATTTTGTTATTCTTCTTTGTTCAAATTTACAATTAAGGGCCGTGCTAGATGTGATATCATATGCACCTTCAGGTTAGCTTTATTAAAAAAAAAACTAGTGTATTTACCTGGTGTTACCTGAGATTTTATTTTCTCATAGATAACACTTGTTAGAAATACCTTAGGTATTATGTTACCTTACCTTAGGAATTAGATGTGGTTGAAATACACAGATTTGAGATCCTGTGTCTCTAATTCCCCAATCTGTCTTGTCTAGTACATGTTACTTTTCCTCATATTCCCCAATCCAATCTGTATTCAGAGTTACTGGCCTCCTTCTTGCTGCTTGGCCTCATCTCCATAGCAACTGGCCTGAGCTCTCTGGCTGATAACTCTAAAGGCCCCTCCCTGAACTGCCAATCCCAAGATTCCATAGAATCTTCATCGCCGGCCAATCATATGAGGTCTGCGCCTGCCTGACATAGACAAACAGACCAGATCACTCACAAACTTTGACTTTTATATAGTAGATAAAAATAGTATCAGAAATGGGAGAAGGATCAGAACTGGTTGGATTTAACCATTTTTTTCTCCTGCAGAAGTCCTGAGAAAAATCCAGTGTCTCTGAACCTGTGTTTTGCACTGCAGAAAAATGCCCAGTTTGCGTAACAGTTTGTGATTGAAGCCCCACTTCAAAGAAGAGATTCTCTTTAGGACTGCAAGAAGAAGAGATGGGGTACATTTCCTTCTTATGTCTAATCTGAACATATTATCAATATCATGAAGTGGGGATAGATGGATGGATGGATAGATAGATAGATAGATAGATAGATAGATAGATAGGGAGATAGCACTACATGTTAAATGCAGAGATGAATTTAATCTCAGATAATGTTCATCCCCAAGTGTACAGGCCACCTCCCAAAAATACATAATCACTCTTTCCTAGACTGCCTGCATTTGCATCTCATGTGTGGAGTTGACCAGCTCTTCTTAAATACAAGTGTGAGACATGCCTCTAACTATTCAAAAAGCTACGCCTCTGTTCTAACAGATTTCAGAGTTGGGACACAGATGCAAAACACAATCTAGGAACTGCAGGAGCTGTCAGCAGGGAGAGACGGCCAACTGAAACTCAGGAAGGGGTTAAAAGTGAACAAGAAGACAGGAGTTTAGTAGGGAGTGTAGTAAATTCCATCAGAGCTTCCAATCAGTTGGAGGAGCTCAGATCATAATGGAAGGTGAGGCTCAGAACATAAAGGGGGATGAACTCTTCTTTCTAGGCTTCTGTTCTAGACATTTAATTGTTATTCTATTTCCACCTTGTTCCGTTCTTTGATGCGTAAACATGTCAGTTCAGAGCAGTAACAACTTGTTGTGGCTGAGGATAGTGAGGATGGGGAAGAAATATATTACTTTTAAAAGGTTTGCTACCTCAAAAGTTTATCTAGATGTTATAAAAAAATACCTTTTTCTTTCTCCTCTATATTACAAATGTTCATCCCTGCAGCACATTTCTGTGTATGTAATATAGTACAATTATGGTGATAAATCAAGGATATATTATTAAGCATACTTCACTATGCTCTTTCTTTGAAGAGCTCAGAGCACCTTATATATAGTTTCCAGATGGTGTCCCATTTAAATAGCTTACAAAGCTTGAGTCCAGGACTGTCCTGTAAGCTATTGTAGCAAGATGATACCATGTATACCAATGTATTATGTATTATGAAACATTCTGAGCACTTGGTAGGTGCTAAATGAATTCTGGGCAGTTTAACATGATATCAGTGTCTGCTTCATTCTTTAAAATATTCTGTGAGAAGGAATATCGAAAGGAAATGCATAGAATTATAGAATCACAGAAGAACTGGAAGGACCATTTAGTGCAATCTCCTGCCATGAAGGAACACTCAGAAGGAGGCCACCCGACCTCTGTTTAAATACTTCAAAATGAGTGTCTACCACACTTCAGGACAGTATTCCACTCTTAAATAACTCTTACCATCAGGATATTCTTCCTAATGTTTAGGTGGATTTTCCCCCTTGTAGTTCCTAGAGCAGCAGTAGGAATGGAAAGGTGGCAAAATTATTGAAAAAAAAATGTTGCTCAAGTGTCAGGAAACCCTGATAAAGGGGATCCTGAACTGACAAAAATCTTCACAATGTGAGACTTATTCTGTGTAAATTTTGCACTTATTTGGCATAGAAAACAGCATTTTCTGCTGAGGAAAGAGCAAATAAAAATGTCAATTTCCGTCCAGAAAGTCTTGCTCCCTTTACACCAAATGCTATCTTCTACACAGAGAGTATGAAATTTAGCTGTTTTCTGTGAAAAAGAAAGACACAGAATTTGCACAGAATAAGTACAAAGTTATTAAAAGTATTTGAAACTGCAATTTTTAAAGATTTTCATGAACTGGGAAGAACATTGCAAAAATTTCTTGTTAATTCCGTAAAGAACAAGGTAAGTGAATAATTACAGTCCTCCCTCCACATTTGCTAGGGTTAGGAGCACAGGAGCCCCATGAAAGTGGAAAAACCAAGAATAACTCTAGGCCTTCCCAAACCATATTTAACACACAAAAAGTATGATCACTATATTTAACCACTGTGGAGTCCTTTGAGGATCAGGCTTCCTTCAAAAGGCAGAAGGGGTGGCTGATGGGGCTTACTGCCACCTCCACTGCTGCCCCACACCATTTTTAATAGGGGCTTAAAAGCCTCGTTCACAATTTCTCAGTCTCTCAAGGCATAGGGAGGTAGCAGAGGTGACATCAAATAATCCATGAATAATCAAATCCACAAAAGTGAAACCTGCAAATGTGGAGGGCTGACTGTACCTCCTTGTTCATCAGAGCTTTTAATTTGGGTCTTTCTTAAGAGAGATTTTAACTTGTATTCTTCATAGGGATGGCCCAAGATATTCTGTTGCCTGTGGCAAAAGATAACACAGAATCAATTCCAGCTAACAGGTGAATCAAACTTCAACCCTGACAGCAGAATAGATCCTCTTAATGTACCTAAAAGCAGCATGCTACTTTATGGGGTATGGGATGGTCTGAGAAGTGCAGACAGCTCTGTCCTTCAGGTGAGGGTACTGGGGATTAGCTCAGGATAAATAGCTCAAGGATTGTCACCACTTAGCACCTGTTTCTTGAAGCTGTCACTTCATTCTTCTTGATGGAACACTGACTTTAGCTTTCCCCATCTAGAGCCACTACAGTATTGCACTGTATTCTACACTAGTTGATTTCCTAATCAAATGGTATAAGACACTTGTGATGGCTAAAGCAATAATCGTGATGGTATTTCACATGAAGAAGAATTTTTGTACCTCTGGTTCTGACCTAAGATACTGAAGTCTGTTCCTCTCTCCCTATCCCTACATCTCATTCCCATTGTCCCATTGACTGCTAATGGAGAAACACCAAACACATTGGTTCTTGGCAGCAATTAAAGAGCTCCCATTTGTACTGGCAGTTTATTGGTTTATATTGAAAGACACACCTTTCCAAAAAGCAATTAAACACTTCCCCAAACATTCTCTTTGTCTTTAAATATTAATAATAAGAGGAAGCATGCATCACTTCCAATTAAAGTCTACAGCCTATGAAGCTTATAGGAAAGAAGTAATTGCAGCAATATCCACTGCAATTTGCTGGCCATAGTCCATGGTAAACCTAAGTGCTTGGGTTCACCCTAGCAATGTGTTGTTCCTGTTCATATTATTATTTTTTTCTTATGAATTCTAAGTCAGTTCTTTTGCTGGCCAAAAGGTAATGATACCTCCCCATTTTCATTTCTTCTGTACATTTCTAATCTCATAAGTTGCTACCTCAAGAGGTGGAGGACACTGGGGTCCACTCACAGTGCCAGAATTTGGGGGAATTATAGCTCAGAGGAGGCCTGCAACAGGAAGGTAACAACAAGATCTTTTCAACTATATATACCAGTACTAACTGTAGAAAGGACTACAGTTATAATTAAACAAAGTATTTTTTTTCCAAATTGACAAACACACGAGAAATCAGACACTCTTAAGAATCTTACAAAACTATGGGAGGGTGAGGCAAGAAAGATCAGATAGAGACAGATTGGGTGGAAAGAGTGATAGCTACCACTCCTGAAGTGGGGTGGAGCGGACACAGTGGAGGGACTCAGACAGTGTCCGGAGGTAGCACAGAGGATCAGCAGTCTGGGGCACTGTGTACTATGTTCTACAAATGGCTGAGAGAAGCTAGTTTTTTTATACCCTATTTCACACCCTCAAGGGATGCATTGACAAAGCTGTAATGGCCTTCTGGAATGGCTGATTGTTTAACTTTGGAGTGACAAAACATTGGTTGGATTCATGACAATCTCTTAATGTTTGGTCAGGTACAGTATCTAGGGAAGATCTCTGTAGGGTAAGATCAAGAGATGCTCTCTGATTGTTCACCAATGTGGGAAGTTCATCCTCCACTATATTCAAAAATGTCAAGAGTAAGCAGTAAATGAATTAGCACAAGCTCATCAGCATTGGGTTTTCCTCATAATCATATGTGAATTTTCTTGACCCCAAACACATCTCTAGCCAGCATAACCTCAAGCACATTCTCCATACAGCATGTCCATGATCATGTTCTGTGGTCATTAATAAGTCCGATTTATGAAAATCTCATATCTTGTAGGAGAGGTGGTAGGGTATCGTAACTAAGTCCCCCCCTCAGCTATTTTAAATTGTCAACACCCCCTTTTCCAAGTCTCAGGGCATGTGATTAACCATTCTGAAGCACTTATAAATGTCTCCTCACTTGATTTAGGCCCATATGTCTTTCTAAATAGCCATTTTTGAAATAACTGTTTTCTTTTTTGGGAGGGGGGCTTTATAAGCCTAAAACAGGTGGAGGGAGGAACAGTGTAAAATAGCCAATCATGCCCCTCAAGAGCCACTGGCAATTTTTTAAGAAAAATAAAATTTAAAAAGGTTTGTGATTTGAGAGACAGGCATCTTGAAGGGACACAAAATAAAGCTTTTGGATTTTATGTTGTTTTTTGGCTGCACTTGGTCCATGCCTGGCATAAATATTTACATGGACATTTTGTTGTTTTTTATTGAAATCTATGCATGGGCGTTGTTTTTCTTTTTTTTTTTTTTTAATGTTCGATTTTGATTGTTTTCATTTTCATCACACATAATAAAAATAAATAAGGCTAAATTTTAAAAAAACAACTATAGCTTATGAAGATGTGTGAGTAGAAAAAATGATGTGGAAGTAGCCTCAGGAGGTTATTGCAAGGAATCTTAGGATGGCTACACACTTCTTGTAGGTAGCATGCAATGTCTTTTCTATTAGCTTGGCATAGATCTTCCTTCTGTGTGGTGGTTTTAGGTTTGTTATGATCTTATATATGCTCTCTGTGTGACTGACAGAGATAAGAGAGTAGGATGTTCAGTTCACCTTTCTATATGAACTTCCCAAACTTGTATTTCGTGAATAAATAAGTGAATCAGAATTCAGTCCTCCTTGCTCTGGCCAAGATGGATGACCTTTAGAATCATGATTCACATGCCACTCCAGCTTTGCAGTATTTATTATTATCTTTAAGTTTATAAAACTATGAAAAGATTCCACAAGGGCAGAACTGCAATTTGCTGGATAACCCTTTGACTCAGGAATGGGCTGATGTCTGTCTGATTGAGACACATACCTGGAAATTACAATGCACTCTACCACAGATCAAAGAAATCATACTTGATTAATCAAGCTAGATGGAAGCTTCTCCAAATAAGGATTTACAGTATGATTAACAGGATGTTTGATGGCCCAGGCTGAACAGGAAAGGAGAACCCTCCTGCTTGTTTGGAGATTTTCTATGTTTGAGTAAATACAAATAATTTGCATTGTAAATATTTGAAGTCTGGT
This sequence comes from Iguana delicatissima, assembly GCA_948472985.1. Classification (NCBI taxonomy): domain Eukaryota; kingdom Metazoa; phylum Chordata; class Lepidosauria; order Squamata; family Iguanidae; genus Iguana; species Iguana delicatissima. Next base: position 194,756 of record CAOKZL010001950.1, on the reverse strand, counting down.
CTCCAATATTTAACTACTTGTAAACTGAAAGTGCTGAGAAAGATGGACAACACAGTGGTCAAAAGAACTGAAGACTATTTTAAATGGCAATTTGGATGGGAAGTAAGAAATAGACTCAGCATTTCTAATATTCACATAATTAAACAAACTTCTATGGAAACCACATTTTAGAAACAGGGAAATAAACATTGTCCTGACAATGGAAGTCAAGTAGATAGTGTTTTATGACATAATGTAAAAAGTACCATAAAAATGAGCACTGGAAAAAAAAAACATCCAGAGCATTGACTTTTGAAATTAGAGACAGAAGAAAAACTTATAAAAGAGTAAATAACATGAGCCTAAAATTTTGAGTGTAACGTTCAAATGGATGTAAGGGGGAAAATGTAGCCTAAAGATACTTTGTAACCACATTACTATGTGTAGTAATTTAAATTCATGTCTAAGATGATGTATAGATGGCATTAAACCTGAAATAAGTTGTTGAAAATGTCTAAGTATGTTTCATACCAAAGTTGGGGATGTCAAGATCAGGAAGGCTTTTTCTGCATGTGGTGGGCTTGTAGTAAGGCAAAAAGTTATTGATCTAAGATTTACATATTAATCCATTAATTAATTAATTGAAGGTGGATTTTGTAATGTCATCCAACATGTTTTTTGCTGGGTATTATGGATAAAGAATGTGATGGTAAATATGGATACGATAACAGTAGCAAAAATATTATTTGTTCAAACCTGGATTTGGACTTTTTTCTTTCATTACAGTTTGGCTAGAGAGGTCAGAACCCTTTGTGTTTCAGTAAGTTAGTGCTAAGTGTTTTACTTTAGTGATTTGCTATGGTGTTTTAGTTTAATTTTAGCTTTTTTCTTTTTTCTTACTTTCACTTTCTCTTTTTCTAAACATATACTACTTTGATTGTGAATTAGATTGTTTGTGCTAAAATTTATAAGCGATTAAAAAAGAAAGAATGCAGTCCTCTCTCAGTATTCAAACCTCTCAAAAGCTATGATGTAATCCTTTGGAAAACAAAGATAAAAATATATACACTAGATACAAGTGCATCAAAATGTGTACGGGGGAAATGAATGAAAACACATTACAGCCTAAGTCTTATTGTTACTCCTGATTAGAGGAGAACCACTGAATCAATTGAATTTACCTCTGTATTGACACAATGAGTCTATTCTAGTTGGAAATGACCAGGACTCCATCCTGCATAAGATAAAACTGCATTCAAAACTCCTTAATTAGAGAAAAATGCAAACATAAACCCATGTATTAAGAGGAATGTAATCAAAAATGGATATGCATTTTCATACCAACTTCATACTGAAAGATGTGTGAGACTAATAATGAGACTAATCATGCAGAGGAGGAGGAGAAGGGTTAGTTTCATCATTAAACTACAAAAAGTTGATGAGGAGAAGGAGGATGTTGATTGGCTCTGACAATTCTTGCAACCAGCAGGTTGCTCTTCATCATCATAAGGCTTCTGTTTCTGTGCCAGCAGGTTGGTCTTTGTCTTCAGAAGGCTTCTGTTGACATCTTCAGAAGATTTCTGCCATGATGAGATGGAATAGCTAGACATGCTCCCTGCAGTCAAAGCCTTTGAATAAGTAGGCCGCCATTTTCTGGACTATATTCTATCTTCAGAGACCATGCACAGATCATGTAATATTAATCAATTAATAAAAAAAAAATAAAAATAAATGTAAGTACATAAATCTGTGCTGACAAAAAGAAAAAAAAAAGATGTTTGAAGGGGAAACATTTTCATGATTGGAATATATGTGATGCATGTTTACCTAAAGTTCCCATCCTTTAAACACTGCAGCTTGAGTGTTCTGGCTAACAGTTCTCCCATTCATCTGTGCAATAGCCATCTCAACATTAATTACAATAATTGATTCTTTCACACTGATTCTGCTAGAATCATTGTAAGACTTGGGCCAACATATTTGGTGATGAAGTAAACAAAGCCCAGTTCCTTTCTTTCTCTATAATCTCTCTCTCCCTCTTTTTTTTTTTCCTAAAGAAAGATTGAGGTATTGGTAAATGAATTACATGAGAAAAGTGATATTTATGCCCTTGACAGGAGCTACCACTGCCACCATTCATATCCAAAATGCTGTCTTCTTCTTACAATATACTGTGAACAAATATAGAAATAGTGGGGACAGGATAAATATGCTAGGCATATGTTTCAAAGGAGAAAGTGAAAACAGCAGTTGTTAACTAAGGGAGAAGCTCAGCTTACCACATTTATTGCTAGCTAAAAATACCATGGGGCTTTTTTTTTTTATGTGAAATGAAGAAAGGTTTGAGATACACCTAAGTTCCAAGCCGTCTCTCAACAGGATGTGAAATAAACGGTTGCAGGCAAGCCACCAAGTCTTAATGTCTTCTTAACCAGAACAAATCAGATACGCATTCTCTGAAGAGTTTCAGTTAATGTAAAATCCCTGGAGTATTCTCACCATCTGTGCAAATGAGGCCATGAGAACTTTTGTATGACATTTGTAGGAACATTTGGGAGATGTCCCAATTTAATTAATAAACAATTACTCACACACTGCTTTCATGCTTGTTCTCCAAATGTTCCACACATAAAGGACAATACAATCAGCCCATATGCTGATGATTAATGAAATATTTCCAGTGCTAATTAATAGCATTGAAATTAATAGATGTGCAGTCTAAGGATGACTGATGTACTCTGAGGAATTCAGGGTATCTGTCTTCATGAGGACTTCCATACCAGATTATCAGCACCTAGCTCATACTGGTTTAAGTATACTGACCTTTCATTCTCTGTCACCAACACCTAGATAGTTTGTAGAGTTTTAATAGTGTACATGCATCTGCTGCTGATGGCACCTTTGGTATGTATCAGAAGCTGGAAGATACTGCATAAGATGAAATCTGCCTAGAACAAAATGGGTTCTTACTGGGTATGACAGCATCCAGAGGCTGCAATATATTATATAGCCTCTGAATAGTACTTCACATGGATTTTTCACTGTGCATGCTTACTGGATACTTGACTATTGTATTACCTGAATGAATTCAGGATATTCACAGAATTATTATGTTACTTAGATGAATTCAGGATAAAGATTCCAAGTCTTAAGTTAAACCTCTCCAAGGCTGGGGTATATCACTATAACTGGAAAAAAAGTGCTATGTGACCTCTCAATTAAAGAGTTACAAATAAAGTGAACTAGCATAACAGTAATTTCTTGGCACATCACATAAATTAAAACATAAGTTGTCATCAGTTCTTCTTGTGCAAGCTTATTGGTGATATTTTACTATTTCTGTACCAAATGATGTACTAGACAAAGACTTTTCTCCATTATATACATGTTCACCTGCTTGTCTATGCTTGAATGCAAAACCCATCTCCTGCTTTTGTCCTGTTAGCTACTCTTTACAGCCATCATTAAGCTAATACTTAGCATCACACTAATATGTTTGGAATTTCCATTAAAGTTCAAACTGCTCCCACCTCCCCTTCCCATTTTCTACATATATCTGTCTGCAGTGGCTTCCCTCCATGCATCTGATAAAGTTGACTGGAGTCCACAGAAAGTTATGCTAGAATCAACCAGTTAATCCCAAATGTTTTCGTGGATTCCTTTATGCCTTTTTAAAACAGCCACACTTTATTATAATAATAGAATACCTATAAAATGAAAGAATTTCAAGGGGGTGCATGAAAATAAATCAATAAGATGAAAGAAATACGCAATCAGAACTTAGTTCATCTTGATCTTTATTGCAACCTAACAATATAAGTATCATTTCAACCATTTTCCATCAAGTCTGTGATAGCTCAGAAATTGCGCATGGGACCAGTAGATTCAAAGTCAGGAGGTTAAAAAAAAAAGTTTGACAAGGGAGGGCTTCTAAAGAGGCTGCCACTATCATAAGTGACATGACAGACAATGCCGAGAGGATGAGAAGGCACAGAGCAAAGAAACAGGTGATGGATTTAGGTCTGAGATAGTTGAAAACAAAGTGACAGACCAATGAGAGATTAATGGTGTGTGGAGGGAGGGGAGCAGGAATTGGCTAGTCACTACAGTGAAATGGAAGGGATTTACTGGAGAATCTTAGTGCTTGGGAGATGAGGAATTGTGGGAAGTAAGAATAGAGATGCTGTGAGTTGTTAGTCAGGGAATCTCACAGGAGAAAAAGTGCATGGGAATTGGAGAGAACCTTCTCATCAAACAAGAGAATGGAGGCTATGAAAGGCTTTAGCAAAGTCAGGAGAAAGAAGAAAAGACATAGGAACAATGAAAGGATGACAGGAGTACAGGATGCCCAATTCGCTGACCAAATTTTGCCACTCTTATCCAGCACCTATGCTTTTATACTAAAATAAGTTTCCTTGATCTTTTAAACAATTGTTTGCCTCTACCAGTCCCCAAGTATAATTTTTCATTCTTTTTTTTCCTGTTCAGGACCTATTGGGTGATAGCCATACATATGTGCCAACTCCTTATTGCATGATATTACAGATGAACAGAACTGTCCATCTGGAGAGGGGTCAGCTTTAACATGGTTCACCAAAGACCACATTACTACTAGTATTACAACAATATCCTGTTCCCCACACCAGCAGGCAACAGTTGTACCTATTATGCTTGCATATCCAGGCATAGTATGACACATAAAATATATATATGCTGGGATGTTTATCTCGCTGCAGATCCCAGATAGAATCTTTCCAATGGGAGCAAACGTAATGACGACTGAGGAAGAGGAGTATCTCCACTTTGGATGTCACAGAAATTTTGGGTCTAATCCACTGCCACAGATATAAAATGTTAGCCAGTGTTATGATAGAGAATTCATATAATTGTCCCATTCCAGCTACCAGCAAAATGTTGGGAATGTAATATTTGAGGTTTTTGTGGTCCCAAATTCTTGTTTTTATAGGTCAGTTCCCCTCAAACTCCAATGCCCTCGCTTTCAGCTAAACACTTAACAATTTACAGCAGTAGTGATGCTGCCTTAAAAAAAGATGCAGGCACGATTTTGCACTTTGGTCCCCCCCCTTAGTTTTACAAAATCAGACTTTTTTGGGGGGCTGTGTGGCCCAGTGTGAGTCCTAGAGGCAGGAAGGAGTCCTAGAGGCCACTGTGGGTCCTGGAGATCACAAGCATCTGATGGTTGCCCACCCATCCTAAAGGGCTTGCAGAATTGCAGAGAAGGTGCACCACCCTTACTTTAAATCTAGATGCATACAGTTCCCTTCTTGTTGTTCAGATTTTTGATGATGACTCACTGTCCTATGATAGTCATATGAATCATTCCACCCACTATAGATTACACTGGAGGCTTTGCAAAAATACCATTAAAAATATATGGTATACCAAACAGCATGCTGCAGTGTTGGACCATGACCCTGGAGACCAAGGTTTAATTCCCTGCTAAGGCGTGGAAACCCACTGGATGACCTTGAGAGCATCACACACTCTCAGCCCCAGAAAACTCTGTGATAGTTCCACCTTACAGTTGCCATAAGTCAGAAATGACGTGAAGGCACACACCAAAGGCAATACCAAGCAGTAGTAGTCATTAATATCTTAATGGAGACTGCAAGAATTTTTTTTTGCATTAATTCATCAGTTTCTATACTGCTTAGCATATCTAATGGTATCTCAAAGAAATATTTTAATGAGACCTATGTTACTTTTTTAAGTTGCAAAATAAAAATAGCAACATCTACTCTGAGAACGACGTATCGTCATCACCATTATTATCACCTTAGCTAAATATCTGCTTGAAAAAATTATCAGTAAGAATAGGTTAGTAAGTAGTTATCAGCCTCCCAGGAGAAGCAATATTTATGCACTACATGAGCACAATGTCCACATCCTCAAACAGCCACAGAATTGAATACTGCAGATGAAATACTGAAGTCCCTTTCACAGCAGATGCATAGCCCTATGATTCTACTTTGATTGCAATGGCTGCATCCTATGAAATCATAGGGTGACTGAGGTAGATGCTGAAGGTCCTGCTGGTTACTCTGCCTCTTGCTAGCCATTTGAGTCTGCTCCAGTTAATTTCCTCAATTTTGTGTTAATATTTGGTCATTTGGGCGTCCTTCCCAGGACCTCAGAGAAACAGGGCAACAGATTGGTGGAGCCACGCGGGCAGCTCTGGTACCTCTGTTTTGAGAAGGAATAGCTAACTTTCTCAAACCAGTTGGTGCTGACTTAGGGAACGATCAGTGAGCAATATTAGAACACAGTTAGGCAGGAACGTTGTGTGTGTGTTCTCTGTGTGTTAGCATTCTTTGGGTGGGAATCTCAATCTCTGAATCTCTTCCCCTCTTTTCTCTTTGTCCTGGGAATTACCTCCACTTTGGGTCTATTGTGGGCTGGCTCTGAGCGTTAGTGGATACATTAAGGAACAGTCTACACACATTAGACATTTTAGCAAGCAGCAAGGCACACGCAAAGCACTTTAGAGGAAAAAGCAAGCTCCCTCCTGCTCTTTCCGTGTCTTCCCCTCGCCCCCTTCTTTCAAGATTTGGCTTGAGTTTCATGTTCAAAGACACAGCGAGTGCATCCAGCTCTTAAAATTTGGCTAGCCGACTAGGAAAGGGTTTTAAAAAGGTTTTCCCGAGGTAGAGGAAGGGCCCCCCCTCACCCGAAAAACTGTAGGGTACGTCAGAAAGGTTCCCTCTCCCTCTTCCCCACTGCTTGGCCAGGCGGTGCTGTAAGTTCCTGTGAGTTCCTTCTCCCCCTTCATTGTCAGGCAGAGTCCTCATGAGGGTTTCCCTGGACCGAGATGATCCCCCCATCCCTGAACCGCATCCTTTGTCCTTTTGCTCCCTAAGCTGTCGAGGTGGAAAACCAGGCATAGCGAGACAAAAGTGACCTTTTGGGGCAGATTAGAGATAGGTTCCTCTCCCTCTTCCCCCATTGCTTGGTTAGGCAGTACAGTAAGTTCCATAGAGTCAGTCACCCCCCTTTCAGGCAGGCGAGTACTCCTGAAGGGTGTCTCCTGGGTCTTAGTGACCTTCCATCCCATCCGCCAACCATTTCCTTGTCCTCTTGTATGAGAGACTCTGTTTGGGCAGGCTGGAGAATTGGCTCCCTTCCTCTTTCCTGTTGAAGTTCCAGTGAGTTTGTTTCTGAATCCCCCGGGACCTAGGTGGTCTTCCAGTCCCTAGATTCCTGGTCCCTTGTTGTTTAACTTGTGAGTGTTAGTTGTGGTTTGTGGATTTGTGAATTTAGAAGTGTAGAGATGGCTAAGGATAGCTCTGTCGTTATGTATCTGTCGTTACTGTGAAGGACCTCATGTGCGAGGAGGAGATCCGAGGGAAGGTCAACGTTGGGTGTTGTGTAAGGGCAAGTGCCCCTGGAAAAATTCGGTTTTTCAGACGGCAAATCCCTTTGATTCACTCCGTGAAGCATATGCCCTGGCAGCTAAGTCTAGCTAAGTCCATTTGGGCCATCAAAGGGATGCGTTGGCAGTTTGGGGTTTATGGCTTGTGGCCAGAGATGCTAGTAATACCCTAGTGGAGAGCTGGGGGAAGCTGCAGGAACAAGAAAGGAGATTTCTCGGCTTCATGCCGAGATTGAGGCATTGAAGGCGGACAAGGTGACTTTTGCGTCCGTAATACAGACCACCAACTCAGAAATTGAGTGATTTGACTTTGGTCGCCCAGACATGGGAATAGAAAGCGCAAGCCTTGAGGCTGAGCTGGATCATGCCTGAGCCACTGCTCTAAATTCATGGTTGGGCAAGTTACAAGAAACAGCAGAATGCAGGTGCAGGGCCAGCCACGTGTCTGAAGCAAATTGCCACACTGGAGAATCAGCTCCAAACTCGTAAGGCTTTAATATCGGCTGTGTGCCTGGAGCTGCTCCCCCTGCGTTCCGCAGGAAAATAGAGATGAGCCCTTGCTGGAGGAAGCTTTGGCCCCTCCTCCTGTCAACCTGGACTGGAATCCATCTGAGAGTCCATCCGTCCTGTAGAGACACGGTCTATGACACGCAGAACTATTTCTCTGGAGCAGGCAGTTCTAGTGACATAGAAGAACAGGAAACACAGATCACTGAAACTAGGGTCCCCTGGTGGGCCACTAAAAGCCATTACCAACCAGACTGGGTCCCCTGAATAAGTCCACTGCGATCATGTGGCTGAATGCAGTCATTCATTCACACCCCACCCCTAACGGTCAGGACTTAACCCAGTCAGCTCACCTTTGTATGTCTCCAACGAGAACTCCTACTGTTGAGTCTGCCATGGCTGCTGAGTAGCCTAGTTAGGCTTGAGGCACATGACTGGATGAGAAATAGTGAGGGATCCTTTGGCCTGGACAGAGTGCTGCGTGTGCTCTATGTCATGGAGCAACAGGGACCCGAGAAAACCCTGAGGCTTACGTGGGCGCGGAAGCAGCTGCTGGCTATTCTTGCAGATAAGAGTCCAGTCAACCAGCCAGTCAGCGTAACTTTGACGCTTTGGAGTTCAAAACTCTCCTTTATGGAGGCTTGAACCATGAGACTAAAATGGCTTTGGGTCTCATAAATCCCCAAGCACAACCTGGGATCATGTTAACGCCAATCTCAGGAGAGTCTCTGACTTACTCCGTGAGACTGGAGCTTTGAAACCCCCACAGAAGCCCCACAAAAGGAAGCTGAAAATTGGGAGCCCATACAGGAGGTAACTTACTCTAATTTTGGACCCATTCAAGATTTAGGAAGACAGCCCCAAATTCAATTCCAAGGGGGAATGGGATTTTACACCTCCCCTCCATGCAGGATCACAGGCAGGACCACTGGCAAGGCAGGGATTCCCACATTCCAGTAAGGCAGGGAACTCCGACGTTCCTCTGCCTCAGGCTTGGAACGAACAGCAGTAATGTGCTGCAGGGAGACATCTGGTGGCTATGACCCCTCCTCTCAAACTTACTCAACTGGAGGATTGAAGATTTGGGTGTAGATGGGAAAAGTTACAGGACTGGACATGAGCCATTGATAGAAGGCCCTGTGGAACTGATAGAGGCTTTGGACAAACATCTCCAGGAGGGAAGAAATCAACCAGTCCACGCAGTGGACCATAGTCCTCCTCCTGCTGGACACTATCCCAGTTTGAATTTTTCAGAATAGGGATGCCCTGAGTCCAAGGATTCCCTACATAACGTCATGGCCAAATTGAGGCCTGACAAATGTTGGCAGGTCCTGGGTGAAGGCAGGCATTGGGACTGATGGGACAAACCCCTGCCAATGGATTTGTAAATTCTAACGAGCAACACTAAATGTGCTGCAACCAAAACTCTGCAGTATGTCACAAAAGGATACAGGAGCTTGAGAGGGAGCTCCAAACACAGCAGTCAGTCAGTTCTGGTGTTTGCCCTGAGTCTTCTCCTTTCCTTCCAATTGCCACCCCCAGAGAAAGCCCTTGAGGACACCATCTCTGCCACTATTTTAGTTGATTCAAAACAAACCCTGAACATTCAGGAGCTAGCCAAAAAACTGAGAGAGAGGCACAAGAATTGGAGCACTTGAGAGCACAAAACAGTGCTCTGCAGAGCAGTAAAATTGACCCCTTCATTTGCTGTACAGGAAGCCCAGGCCAAATTTGAGAAAGCTTGAGTGCAAATCCAGATGCTTCAGAGTGGACTGCCCACTCAAGAGAGGAAAGCATCCCAAAACACCACATGTTAGCCATGAGGACTGCAATAAGGAAATTGCAGAAAAGGAAACTGTCCTTTCAAAACTGTCTTTTCCCCGAGTTGCTAGTCCTCAAAGGGGGTCCTTTCCAGAGGGTTCAGATAGACAGTCACAGACCCCACAGGATTTCATTAGCAAAGACAGTCTTTTATCTCTGTTGCCTCTTTCAAAGGAAAACAAAGGAGGTGTGAATTTGGAGCAATTCGGTGAAAAGAATGTTGCAGCTCTCATTTCTGAGGAGGAATTAAAGTTTGTTGGAAACCTCCGTGAACTAATGCAGTTTTTTTTTTTTTTTTTTTTTGCTCCCTTGTAAGCAACATAGCATGATATGATTTTTGTTTTATTTTTATTTTGCATTTTCTTATTTTTAAATTCCTGAGAATGTTTTTAAAATGCTTACTGAAAGTCTGAGCTCAGGAAACATTTAATTGTTTTTCCTGGCGCTGCAGTACTTTCCTTGTCTCTTGAGTATTTGCATAACTAAGGCAAATGAGTCCTCAATAAGCTCATTTTTTAAAAAAACCTTTTGGTTTGAAAAGGTGGGGGCCTGGAGACAAACTTCTCTTGAGACAAACTTTTTTTAATTTTTTTTTAAATTTCATCCAAAATATCAAGATTGTTTTTGACATAAAAATTGCCAGCCAATTAAAACCTTTTGTTTCAACCTTTTTGCAGACCACTGCAAAATATGGCAATGGCCCCTCTAGTGGTCAATTCTTTTTCTTTTAGGTGATTTTAATTTTGGGCCAGTGGTCTACAATGCAAGGATAGTGTAGATGTTTTTTTTTCTCTTTTCCTTTTTTTCCTTAATCAGGACAACCCAAGACCTAATACCATGACAAGACATGTCCCGGATTTCCTGGGTGGGATTTCCTATTAACCTTTTTCCTTGAGTTTTCTTTTCTTTTTTTCTTTTTTTGATGCAGGTATCCTGATGTATTAGACACTCTGATGGCAGCTAATTATTTTATATGTTAAGACTGACAGCCAACTGATCCAGACAGTTCCATCAAACAATATGACACCACTTTTTATATCCCAAAGTATTTTGACTACCCTTTGATACAAGGGGTGTGTCAGAAAACTTTCAAGCCACACTCCTGAACAGATTTCCTCTTAAAGGCTTCAGAAGAAAATATACTTTCTACTCAAAGACACTGAACTCTGTGCATTAACAGCCTGATGGTCTATGCAGTACATTTCATCAATTCAACTTTTTTGCATTTTTTGCAGAAGATTTCTCTTTTTAATCAACCACACAGACTTTTGGACACTTAAAGAGGGTGAATTCCTCACTCCATCTATACAAATCTGAAAAAACAGACAACATCACTATTTTGCATGTATTTTTGTTTCATTTTTTTTTTAATGTTCCAGAAATTTTGCCTACACAATGTATTGGAAATCTCATTCTGTAATGCTGCAATTCAATTGAACTATTGCTCTCATTCAAATTCTTGATTGCTACACCATTTTCCTTGATTGCTGATGAAGCTGTTTGTTTTTAATTTCATTATAGCTGATGTATTGCCTTTAGTTATTGTTATTTGATATATTACTTTTAGTAATGGGTAATGTTATGCTCTATGTTTCTCTCTCTCTTTTTTTCCTTTTAATGTATTTTTCATGTCATTTTACAAGATTTGTAGACATGTGGTAAAAGTATAGACTAAATGTGGTAGGATTTGAACCCGAACTCATGGATTTGCTAAACTTGGGCAGTTTATCAAATCTAACGATTGAAATTCCTAAATTGAAAATTAATCCAAGTATAAGAAATGCTCAACTGTGTTTGTACTATGAATTACTGATCATTGTTATTTTTCTGGATTGTTTGCATGAGTTTTGTGATTTTCATCTGTCTACAGCTATCATTATTAAAGAAGACATCATACCATGAATTAGAAATTTATGTTAGATAGATCAAAGAAGATTTTGTATGCTCCAATTGTTCAAAGTGTTCTCATTTCACTCAGATACTGTTGTGGCCAAGAAGATTTTGTAATCAATTGTTGATTTCACTTACATTCTACTGTATCAAAGAAAATTCTGTTGTACACATTTCTTATGCTCCAATTGTTGGAGGATTACTGCTAATCAATTGTCAATTTCATTTATATACTTCTGTATTTTTGCTGCTTAGTTTCATATATCCATTATATGTAATCCTCTTCCATTTGTCACTTTAACAAGCCTAATACATTCCCAAGAGCTAGCATGCCCTACTTGGTTCATCCACAAACTGAACATTTTACTGCTATTGCAGCACCATTTGGTTCCAACTACCCGCTGAATCTGAACTCTTTGCCATGGTTCTAATCTTTTTGGGTGTCACATATGCCCGCAATCATCAGACTTTGAACTCTCCTGTATCTAGGGGGGGTGTAGAGGACTTCCAACTTGCACCTCACCTCTCCCCAGATCCCAAAACTCAGAGCCCGCATTCTCATGGAACTGTTTTGCCTTTTGATCATTTTTAAAAGCCTGCATTTGGAACTACGAGCATTTCATTGCTCCTCTGTTTGCAATTGTTGCATTGCCTAGTCTTCATTGGGAGGATTCATCCACCATTCGTTACCATTGCATTTGTAAATCTGCCATTTTTTAATTGCTTCATTTGTCATTTACTATTGTAAATAAATGTTTTGCTAATAGTTAGGTATAAGATATTGCTAGTTAAGGAATGCTTTTATCAGCTAGAAATGTTGCCAAATCCTCTCCCTAAAGAGCAATACGACCCCTATATCAGTAGACCTCTATTCGGCTCTAAAATTGATTTTAAATATTTAATTGGAAAATGTCCAATATTGTCCCAATACTGTACATTTTTGGGGAGGAATTGTAACTGTGATTTAGGCATGAACTTTGACAGCACTAGATATCCCTTTGTGATACTCAAATAATTTGATCTTTCCATGGCACCCTGGCTAATACGTTTGCCAGGATCCTGAGAAAAACACAGACACAAGGAGCAGCCAACGGGAATTCCAACTTCCCCTCTCTCAGGTGGGCATTTCAAAGCCTTGGCTGTTGTTCCGGGATCTGGATTCGCACCCATAAATAACAACACCATAAAAAGTGTCCATCGATTGACACTTGGGCTGCATGATTGATATGTTTTGATCCACTTCTAAGCCTTTTGGTGCATTTCAAAGTTAACTTTCTTCTCAAAGTTTATGACATGATAAGCAGGCACAACTTTGTTATAAAAACCCCTGGTTTGAATAGTTCGGGGAGCTGCTTTTTGCATTTCCATCCCGCCTTGCTGCCAGTTTGCATGGGGTGCTCCAAGGAAGTTTCATTGTCTTCAGCTGCTCAGGACTACAGGATCAGGTCGTATTGCTTATTCCTAAATTCATTTCTATTTTCCTATTTCTTATTTAGTTAGTGGTGTGATTGTTGTCTTGTTTACTTCTCAATAAAACATTAATTGGTTTACTCTGAAATTGTTTGGCTCACTGATCTGACTCTGTATACATAGGGCAAAAGGTCCTGCTAAAAGTTACCCTGCCTCTTGTAAAGCTTAAGCAGTGCGCTGAGCTGATTTTCCCCACAATTTTGACAGATTTTGGGAATCCCCTTAAGGGAGCCCCAAGCAAGCAGGGTAACACTAGGGATGGGACGAATCCAGAATTTTCTGAATCTGGATCCGAATCCCTGGAAGGTTCTGGGAATCCATGAATCTCACAAATCTTGAATCTTTCAAAACCTTTTTTTAAAAAGGGTTTAAAAAGCAAGAGAAAGAAGGCTCTCTCAGCCTTAGCAAAAGCCTAGGCAAAGGAAAACCTCCCTCTGAAGAAATCTGGCTAGGACAATTGTCATAGTTTTTCCTCAGGATCTCCCCAGACTGAAAATGTCATGAAGACCCTTTGTACACATGCAGGAAAATGTGGATTAGCCCCACATTTTACTGCTTGCGTAAACAGGACCACTACAGTACAGAGATAATTCGGGTCAAAACTGGCTTTTCTTTGCATAGCTCCTTCTGGCATCCTGGGGTTTGTAGTCTGATGATGCACCAGCACACTTTGGCAGAGAAGGCTGTGACACCTTGTAAAACTACCCCAGAAAACCCCAGAATTGTATCTGAAAACGCTTTGCAAGTAAGCTATGAAAAGGAATGTTTCAGCTGTCCTTGAAATCTCAAGCCTGTAGATTCCAGTCAAGCACTGAAGTTAAATATGAAATGCTCAATTTAAATATCTTAGAATACAACCCTAGATGTAATTTGTGAAATCGTTAGCAAAGGCCATGATTACTCCAACGGAAAAATTCACCTACCTGCCATCTCCCCTTGTGTGTCTAGTCTCCCAGGGTTTCAGGCGTCCCAGTCTCCAACAAACTGTTTGGATGGTGGATTCGAAAGATTCGGTTTGCCTATTTTGGCACAGAGATTCAGATTCCTGAATCTCGAATCCCTGCCGAGGAGTCAAGGATTCAATTGGCCTATCCCTATGAGCTACTCAGACTCTCTGGCTGAGAATTCTAAATATCTTTTCCTAAGCTGCAAATCCTGGAGTTTTACAGGATGTTGTCACGACTCTTAAAGTAGACTCATAGTACTATAATTGTGTGTTGTGACAAGGCCCTCAGCCTGAGAAATACAGACTTCTCTAAAGTCACCTAGGGTGGTCCTGTCTGATAAATTAAACATGATTTGAGAGATCTGTGAATAGGACGTTTTGCACATTTTTAAAAATGTAACAGCAGGTACAATTGGGGTTGGTATCATGGCACTACCATGGCATTAGAGAAGGAGGAGTGTTTAATCATTTTGCTTAAACTATTATTTAAGACTGAAATTTGACCCAAAACCCAAAATCAGCTCCAAAGAATAAAAGATATCCACATGATGTCTGTGGCCCGTTCAAATCATAGTACTACTATCCCTCTTTAATTGGGATGATTCCATTCTAAGGAATCCTGGTACTGACAATTTCAGGAGGAAGATTAAGAATTCTCAGTCAGAGTGCTGCAGTGTTTCACCAAATGACAAATATGAGGATTTCATAGGATGGAACTATGACAGTTAATGTGGAATAATAGCACTATTGTAATTCTGTAGTGTGAATGGGTCACTGGACATTTTCTCTTGCAGCTTTTTGGAAGGAGGGTGGATTGAATAGAAACATTTCTCAGTGGGGACATTCGTCCATTGTCATGATCATGATCTGAAGTGGGCTCATCCACTGCCGTTCTCTCTCTCTGTCTCTCTAACTCTCTCTCTCTAAATGGAGATCTTATCCACAAATCTTCCATGTTTAGTTTTGACTGATCTTTGACTGTAATAAGTATTCTGTATTCATGCATGCAGTTTGTGTAGAAATTCCTCATACCTCCACTTCCTCGCCCATGATTCTTCCTTTGGAAAGCTAAGAAAAACCCTGAAACACTGTAGCCTTTCACAAACCTTCAGCTTTCCTGTTGTATTTCTTTCTGACCTTTCCTCACCTGTCATCTTACTTTTTCTATTTCCATCAAAATAACACTAGTGATATCTGTACTACATGCAGCTTGAAATTGGCATGATGGTCACTTGAATTCATAAGTTATTCAACAGCTCTAAGCACGCAAGGTGAAGTAATAGCAAAAACAGAAACAAAGCATTCCAAATCTGTCTGCAGCATAGAATTTTCTTTTGTTTTGTCTTCCACCCCTACTCACCTTTTGTGAAGTATTTTATATATGTACCTCAAAAAAGTCCTCCCTTCTCTGATCTTATTTTTGTTTTAAAAGCAGTTTGACAAAAGAAAGAAAGAAAGAAAGAAAGAAAAGAAAAGAAAAGAAAAGAAAAGAAAAGAAAAGAAAAGAAAAGAAAAGAAAAGAAAGATTGTTGCTCAGACTTGAAAACTAGAAATGCATGTGTCTAACTCCTCTTAAAATCTCAGCTATTTGCTCTAGGGAAACCCCTAGCCAAGCAAGAAATCTTCATCTCTAAGCCATCTAATACTTCAATAAACTGCTTAGCAGTTCCTTCAGAAGGTTCCTTCTCATATGAAATTTCCAAGGGATACAGAAGGGATTCCCCTCTGTGGATATGTGGGTTTGGTGCTTGGAGTGTGGTCATGACTAAAAGATCTCAAGATCACGACATATATAGCAGCGAACTAACAACTGAGGCCCAGCTAGTATGCCAGAGCCATAATGTGGCCAAATAAAGGCATTGTATTCTAGTTCTCCAAATCTAGAGAGTCTTGTTTCCACACTATGCAACTTTGTACAATATGCATTAGGTAAAATCATTACCTTAACTGTTACATTGTTTTTCTACCACTATTGATCAATCAATCAATCAATCAGTTTCTTTATATCTCCCCTCACTCCCTCCTCAACAGATAATACTCTAGGTGGCTTGTGGAATGAAAACAAACACAAGTGTATTGATTTATTTAACATAATAAAATAATATTAAATTGTCTATCAAATTAATGCCATATAAGACAATAAATTTAAATCAGAGATTAAAAACAGTGATTTCATTATACTAAACAAGCAGTCTCCAAACACTTGCCAGAATAGCAATGTTTTCACTTGACACAGAATCACAGAATCATAGTATCATAGAGTGAGAAGAGACCGCAAAGGCCATCGAGTCCACTCCTCTGCCATTCAGGAACACATATTCAAAGCACTCCTCAGCAAATGGCCATCCACCCTCTTTTTAAAAACCTCCAAAGAAGGTGGCTCCACCACACTCTGAGGCAGCATATTCCACTGTTGAACAGCTATTACCAGGTGAAATCTTTTTTCCTGTAGCTTGAATCCATTGCTCCATATCCTAGTCTCTGGAGAAGCAGAAAACAAGCTTGCTCCATCTTCAACATGACATCCTTTTAAATATTTAAACTTGGCTATCATGTCACTTCTTAACTTCTTTTCATCAGGCTAAACATACCTAGCTCCCTAAGCCGCTACTCATACGGCATGGTTTCCAGACCATTTGGGTCTGGAAGGTCACCATTTTGGACACCCTCCTCTGGACATGTTCTAGCTTGTCAATATCCTTCTTGAATTGTGATAACGAGAATTGGACACAGTATTCCAGTTGAGGTCTAACCAAAATAGAATAGACTGCTGTTATTACTTCCCTTGATCTTGACACTATACTCCTATTGATGAGCCCAGAATCACATTGGCTTTTTTAGCTGCTGCATCACACTGCTGACTCATGTTCAGCTTGTGATCCACTAAGACTCCTAGATTCCTTTCATATGTACTGCTTTTAAGCCAGGTATCACCCATCCTATATCTGTACACTTGATCCTTTCTTCCTAAGCGTAGTACCCTACATTTCTCCCTGTTAAAATTCATTTTGTTAGTTTTTCCCCAACTCTCTAATCTGTTAAGATTAATTTGAATTCTGATCCTGTCCTGAGGGGTATTAGCTATCCCTCTTAATTTGGTGTCATCTGCAAATTTGATGAACATGCCCTCTATTCCATCATCCAAGTCATTGATAAAGATGTTGAATAGCACTGGGCCCTGGACAGAGCCCTGTAGAACTCCACTAGTCACACCTTTCTGGGATGAAGAGGAGCCATTGGTGAGCACCCTTTGTGTTTGGCCAGTGAGCCAATTACAAATCCATCTAATAGTAGCTTTGTCTAACCCACATTTTACTAGCTTCTTTGCAAGAATAACATGGGGGACTTTGTCAAAGGCCTTACTGAAATCAAGATACACTACATCCACAGCATTCCTTTAATGAACTGCAGTTCATTTATTAGAAGGGCTACCTGCACCCCTGCAATCCTTCCTGTATGCCAAAAATACATGTATTTCAGAGGTACTTTTCAAATGATTGCCACTAGGATTAGTGAGACTGTCATGCACAAAAAGCATGACTTACTCAATGGTGGTTCCAAACAAATTTAACCCTTCTATCTTTCTACAGAGATATTTAAGCAGGGCTTGAAGAACTACTACTTCACAGCTATCTTTGCCTGATAGTTCATGTTTCCAGAGCAGCTTTCCTTTTGTTTTAAAGTGATTATTCAAGTGTCTCTAAATTGTTTTTTCAGTTGAGATTTATCTGGCACTTCAACTTCTGCTTCTTTTCCATCCCATTTTTCATAGGCTTTTTGTACAGGCTTGGGGTTTTACCCACATTACTGATGACCCATATAATTTATACTGCCTTGAGCAATGAATGTCTTCCAAACTTCAGTCTAAAAACCCCATCATTTTGTTACTCAGAATAATAGTGCAGTTTCACAATACTATTTATACCATTTTTGAAAATGGCACTTACTGACTGCCTGGTTGCATGGCACACATGAGCGGTAGCTCGGAGTGAAGCTCCACTGCTCCGAGCTACCACC
This sequence comes from Iguana delicatissima, assembly GCA_948472985.1. Classification (NCBI taxonomy): domain Eukaryota; kingdom Metazoa; phylum Chordata; class Lepidosauria; order Squamata; family Iguanidae; genus Iguana; species Iguana delicatissima. The sequence continues at coordinate 176,736 of CAOKZL010001950.1, read as the reverse complement.
TGTTGGATTCCAGCCATTTTTTTTTACTATCAAAAGGGACTCGACACCCCCTCCCCCAGTAAAGGGGGTGAGGAAGAGACTCAAAGGGGATCCAGAGACTGACATCGAGCTCTTTCCGGGAGGAAAGAATGGAATGTGCCAGCGGGATCGAAAGGCCACGACGGATCAAACAGGATGGCCGTATTTGCAGCACAAGTGCTGCCACTGAGTTTTATAAGAAGAAGATCCAGTGGGAGACAGTAAGCAACCTGATCTAGTGTCTCATTTCATCAGAACCGCAACAAGATTGGACCTGCAACAGTGTGCAGAAGCGTGAGAAGAAAGAGACTCAGCTGACAGTGAGTGAGTGAGTTTGCAATGGTCAAAAGTTTTTAAGGAGGACTGTTAACAGTCGGAATACATACTGTACTTTCTTGAATAGTAACTGATTTCCCAGTTGGATTTTTAAAAGACTTCTTAAAATAGTATTTAAGGATACGGATACCTTTGAAATAATTTGGACTGAGTGGAATTAGATTAAAAGGGAAATCAGACGATGAGATTCAAAAAGAATGGCAAATTCTAATAGATAATTGCTGGGTATTGTCAGATGGAAATGAGCAAATCATGATTTAGATAATTAATGAGGGAGCTACTGGATATATATCATGAAGCTGGAATGTGGAAATAGAAATGCAAGAACCAACATGTAATATTAGCAGTAAATTGTGGTACAATAGTATAAACATGTAAAGAGATATTGAAAATGAAATCTAGATCAGTGTGGAAGATCAAAAATAATTCATGTAATCTTACATTTACAATTGTTTGTTTCATACTTGAATTTGAATAAAATGGTTAAAAAAAAGAAAAAAGAAAATGACACTTACTTATGTAGGATCTCAAGCTGATGGCAAGCTTCTTAAGGAATAGTGGAAACAGCCCATTCGGCACAATGGTAGTGCTGAAGTAGTGTAACCGCGTTGGGCGTGATGGTGATATTTCTGTGAGGTTTGTTTTCATCTTTGCAAATGAACTCTCATATACCGTATCAGGATTATTGGTTTACTTATCCCACTCTAATTTCTTTGGACAAAGGGGCATTCTCCAAGATGTTACGCAAGGGTCTTTGCTAATGCTGCTAACATTTATTTGGGGAAAAACCTATAGTAGGCACAAAATGATGCGAAGGGTGTTCTCAAGTCATTGGACCATACCCCTGTTGTCTATTTTGCAGGAAGAAAAAGACTAGCACATTAAGAGGTACATATATTTATTTGTTTGAAAACATGTCTAATCCCCTTTTAATGCGTTCCAGGGTACCATGCAATGATAAATACAATAAAGTAAAAACAACGAAGCACAACGCGTTCAGATTCTGTAAGACAATAAAACTGTGAGGTGACAAGACCATAAAAGCTACCATCCAGAACCAATGCAATAAAACCAGTCTAAAATGCCTAGGCAAGCAGGAGTGTTCTGACTGGACACTGAAATGATTATCATCAGTATCAGCTGAATTTCTTTTGACCTACGATGCCTGAGTTTGTGCAGCATTAACGAAAAGATCCTCATTGTCGAACATACTTATCATACTTCACCAACTGACAGTCCACAGAAAAAGCCATCATGTCAAGAAGTCTATCAAGGTACTGGCTTATCTAGCCATCTAGGCCCTTAAAGGTAAACACCAGCATCTTGACTTGTGTTTTAAAGCAACTAGGTGCCCAGCATAATTTTGTAAGACTAGGTGCAACAGAGGTCCACTTAGCTGAATGAAGCTGAATCCCAACCCTCAGTTTTTGAACTAATTGTCTTCAAAGGTAATCTTACCAAGGAGTTATCAAAGTATGCATAACTGTAACTTAGCTATACTTGTCCAGAATGGTGAGCAAAACCATGAAAACTAGAGAAAAGCTCTCCGTGCTTCCAGATCACAGTGGATTACAATGATGATGCTGTATCAAGGAACATCTCCTAAATGCATATCTATTCTTCCTGGTTGAGAAAGAAGGGCAAATTCACCCAGAGTTCAGTTTTAAAACATGATTTCTCAAGATGGAGAACCACGTCTGCGCCTCTCGCTTGTTAAGAGTTGAGCATTGGTTTATGAGGCAGGTTTTTTCTCTTCGCTTTCAAGTTGTCATTCACCCTTCCAACGGTATTGTTCAATTTTAACTTGGACAACACTGGAATGGTAACATTTTGTTGAAATTTTAGAAAATTCACATGTTACGATACATTGAACTGGGTGCCATTGTGTGTAACCTAGCAGCATTTGCCTCTATTGGCTGCTAATTAGTTTGCATTCATATCCCTCACCACAAAGCAGCTGTTTACGTTTATTACCAATTTTTACAGTTCCCTTTATCATGAACATAGTATGGAAGCACACCTGATAGGCTGCAAATTTGCTTCTCTTACCAATTTTTCAAAGAATTTTTTTTCTCAAGGCTGAGTACAAAGGAGATACAGACCAAGAGACAATTTCCAGCACAGAAAGATGGATTTTAGTTTAGGATAGATATTTCTCATAGTTCAGACAATAGACATTCTGGGGGGGGGGACTTTACAGATGTATCATGAAAAACCCAAATTAATTTCTTTCTGTAATAATGTTTCTACCTATTCATGGTAGTAGGAATTTTGACTTTCTTTTGCCTTATTCTTAAAGCATTTTTGAAGTTTCGAAGGCTTTCAAGGCCTTAGATAAAATTAGCATAATGTCAGACATTTGGCATGTCTTCTTCCTTTGTAGGAACCTTTTAATTTTCTTTTTTCTTTCTTTTTTTTTTGGAGCGGGGACAGGGACAGGGGAACTGCACATGCCAATTTCTTAGCTAAGCATATCCATAAAATATCCCTTACATACCTTGTAACTATGTTGTGTATGTCATTTTAATTTTTCTCACATATGCCTCCCAAATGTTTTCTGGCATCCTTATTGATGTTAGGCCTCATCTCCATAGCAACTGGCCTGCGGCCCTGATGGTGCAGAGCAAGATTTCACAGGGCTTCATTGCACAGTGCAAGGCTTCACTATCTCTATCAGGCCTGCAATGGGGAGAGGTTGGGACTATCTAACTTGTAGGGGGCCTAACTAATTTTCTTTGAACCTGCAAAGGCCTAATCAGGTCTGCCAGACCAAAGACGGGTTTGAATGTACCTATCAAGCCTGCAATGGTCTAACTTAGCTTGGCAGGCCTACAAGGGGCCGAATAGAAGTACAAGACCTTCACAGGGACCTAGCTTGCCCTATGAACCTTCAAAGGGCTTAACTGGGCCTATCAGGCTCTGCAGGGACCTAACTGGGATTATTGAGCCTAAATGGGGCTATCAGGCCTTACAGGGTCCTAAGTGGGCCTATCAGGCCATCAACAGGCCCAACTGAGACTACTTTGGCCTGTCAGGCCTATAAGTGCCCTAATTGGCCTACCAAGAGGAGCTAGCTGGGTCTAACTGGCCTACAAGAGACCCAGTGTAGCTTAACTGGCCTGCAATACAGGCCTAGGAAGGAGTCTAGTGGGGCCTACATAGCCTACAACACACCTAGCAGGGCTAGCAGGCCTACAAATAGTCCATCAAGGCCAACGGACCTTTTAGGGCATGTCAATGCTCACCACACAGGGTCTATCAGGCCTTAAAATTAACTGGGCCCACTAGGCCTCTCAGACCCACATAGCAAGTCAGGCCTACTGGGCCACAGTGAGGCTGGACTGGGCCTAACAAGCCAGATGGGGAGAGAAAAACTAGGTCTTAACAAGCTGTCTGCTAAAAATCCTCCCAACTCATCACAGCCTAAATTCTCAGAGCCGAAGTGCACAGTGTAACAGCAATCTTCTAGCCAGCCAGCCAATCCAGCCCTCCCCCTGCTCAAACCACTGCCCCATCTGCTGTGCAGTTTCCTTCATTGTCCTCTTCAGATGAGGTGTTGTCCAAAAGAAGAGCAAAGGGGGCCAGACAGAGCTTATGAACGCTCTAGCTCCACTTCTCCACACACCGAACATCATGGTACACTGTGCCACATGTAGTCAATTGCTGGTGTCTCCTCTATTGGAGGCAAGCAAAGGCAGGTCCTCCTTCACAGGCTTTTGTGCCACATGGATCTGAGTTCACACCAGGGTCAACCTATCAAACTATCTGATCGCCCTCCTGGCTTTTTACCTTGCTGACATGCCATGCCGACTACCATTTGCCTTCCTAGGTATCTGACATCCAAGTAAATCTTATTGCCTGACAAGAAGCTGTTTAAACACTGCTGCCACAACAAATGAATCAGTCCAAGAAAGAATTTCTTCAGAAAAGAAATATTAACATCCCAACATACCTGAAGCAATCACATCATTTTCTTTCCTGAAGGTTGTCTCAAATTTGATCATTTTTTTTGGACAGGTAGTTTCTCCATATTGGAAAAAGAAATCTGCCATTTATCCACAGTTTTCCCAAGGAAAATACACCCCAGCTGTTTTCAGAGATAGAAGGTTTTTCACCTGGGGAGAGCAACCTGTTGCTCCTAACCACTATGGAAAGAAGCGTGACTAGCCTGTGTCAACTCCTGTTACAAAGGCAGCTGAAACTATTCTGCTATGATCAAGAGAAATTACTATCCAAATAAGTCCAAAGCAGTCTGTTTGTGTGTGTGTTGCTGTACGTACACCTTCGCCTTGAGATGTGCAGATCTATAAAGTTCACATGTGTACATAGTAGACCTCCTCTTTCTCATCTCCATCTTAGTCTGTACCCACTTCAATCAGGTTGCATATGTTGTGCTTTCTGCAGGAGAGATCTGCCTTTCCCTTTGCTTACTTTTTAAAAATGTGTCTGTGTTTGCATGGCTATTTTAAACCGTACACATTGCCTGAATGTACTCTCCCATTTTCCCAGGTGCAGAGAAGCAGTGTTTTGTGCATGTGAAATGAACATATTTTATATATACACTTTTCAAATGTGTGCCCACCCCCCATGGATCTGTGGAAGTCCATCAATGAGTAGTTCCCAAAATGCAGGACAGCCCAGGAAGTGTGGACTGTTATCACAATTGTCTTTATATTCTGAACTCACCAAAATGTGAGTTTTCTTATTGCTGGACAAAATTGTTTCCCTGATGTTCATTTTTTTAACTCTCATGTTGAATGAACACTATCAGCTCCAAACACCGTTGCATTTCCCTGACATAAGAAAGCCTGTGTGCAGTGTAGTAAATCAAAGAATGAGATAACTTCTTTGAGTAACTGTTTTAAAAATGCAATGTTCCACTATAGTACAGTGAGCAAGCAGCATCAAAGCATAGCCCAGACAACCATCAGACAATGTCTAGTTCTGATTGGGTGGTCAGAACTCCCACTGCTTTTCTTGAGAAATGTGTTATTACGGAAACACAGGCTTTGGACTATGTTGGTGTTGTCAAGATATCTATATAATAGTTTTCTGCATAGAGAATACAAATCTTTATGCAGTTACTACAGCAGGAAGCCATTTTCCAGTTGAAGACCACTGATACTGTCTTTCATATCCTAACAAGTCCCCTAGTGACAAGTGTTTGTAGAAATAAATGTGATTCCCGCAGTTGGATGATGTATCAAGAGAAGTTGACAGGGCATGTATGTGTGTCATATGTGTGTTTGTGTACATGTCTCTCTTGATCTACATCACATTTGTTCATAATTCCTGTATGTTTTTCAAGATCATGATCATGATTTATTTATTTATTTATTTATTTATTTAGCATTATCAGAGTACATGGTACTTTCCAAATAATACTAATAAAAAAACCTAAAAAACACTGGTTCCTTGCCCTCTGGCTTACAATCTAATTAAGACAGGATACAAAAAGAAAAAGGGGATGACAGTGTGGGAAGAGATTAAGTCCAGCAAATACTGCATCTTCTTTTCTCCCTTCAAGGCCAGGACAGTGGCAGTTGTTATGGAGGGATGGACCTTTTATCTGCTTCTAGGCTTAGGCATGATGGAGCTGTTCCTTCCTCTTTTTTCTTCCTCTGCATCCAGGGCAGTTGTGCTAAAAATGGAGGGGAAACCCCCCTTTCTCTCTTTTTGCCGCAGCAATTCTTTCTGAAATCTTAATTGTACAGAACACACAGCAAGGCTTTTCAATACATCTTCTCTACTACAACTCTTCATGGATGTGTTTATGTACCTTCAAGTTGTCAACCTATGATGACCCTATCTTAGAGATTTCTAAGCAAAATTTATGCAGAGAGGGGTTGCAATTGTCTTTTGTTTAGGCCAGTGGTTCTCAACCTGTGGGTCCCCAGATGTTCGTGGACTTCAGCTTCCAGAAGCCCCAGCCACTATGGTCAATTCTCAGGGCTTCTGGGAGCTGAAGTCCACGAACATCTGGGGACCCACAGGTTGAGAACCATTGGCTTAGGCTGAGAGCGTGTGACTTGCTCAAGGTTACACAATAGGTTTCCATGCTGAGCAAGGATTCAAACCATGGTCAGTCCCAGTTCCAGGCTCAAATCAATGGCTCTTTACTCTTCATAGTCTATTCTTATTTCTTTATACTCTTTGTATCTTGAAAAAAAAAACCTTCTTTGATGTTCTGTTTGGCAGCAGAAAGCACAGTTGTCAGCAGTCTTTCCACCACTACCACTTCTGCTTTTAGGGGAACCACTTGTATGTCATCCAGTACAGTGCAATGTCATCAATGAGAAGGGAGTGTCATACTGGGCCAACTTCCAGCTCCCCAAGACTGACTTCTGCCCTTGAATAGGAGCAGGAAATTCCCCAGCGTTCATTATTTTTTCACTGCCACCACCCACTGAATTCTGAATTAATTGAGCAACACATTGGGACTCTGTTCTGGGAATTTCCAATCTTTATGTTTAAGGTCCTTTCCCTTCCCTCACCTCCCCCTTCTTGAGTAAGAGAAATCCTATCTACACATGTGCCAAGGAATGGTGTGGCAACAGAGAGGAAACAGAAGTGTTACAGAGAAGTATTTATTCTAAGGCCCTTTTTGCATGTCGTTTTGGAAGCAAGAGGGCCCCTTGAGCATCATGTCAATGTGAGGAGCAGTCTGCATGACACACTCACATTTATGCGATGCTCAAGAGCCTGATGCGAATTGGGCACAGATCTTTTCATTTTCGTCTTGAAGCCAAAAATGCTTCGCTCTCACGCATCGCTCAGGGGCCTGGAGCGTACTCACCTGCCGTGCGAAGCCTCCTGAGTCATGCCGGTTGCACTTCCTGCCTCAGCACAGCCTCCAACTCCCAGGCTGCACTGCGGAAGGAAGGAAGGAGCACTCGCACAAGCAGGAAGGAGCTGAGGAGCTGAAGCAGGAGGCTTGCGAGAGTGTTCCTCCCAAGCTTTCTCACGTGAAAACCTTAACCCAGCAGCATTGAAAGGTAAGGTGCAAAAAGGGCCTAAGGCATGCCAGTAAACAAGGAAGTAATACTCATGAGAGGCTTCCCCTCTCAGGTATGCTTAAGTTACAAGTAGTTATGAAAACAGGTACCCTCTCCAAAATAATAAAAGACCTAGAGCAACTAACTACTTAATATTGTAACTACTCACATTGGGGATCACAGGCTTAGATGGTCTAAGAGAAGAGTGAGGCCAGGAGGCGAGGCCTAGGGCCTGCAGCTTGCTACTGGCATAGATTTCATCTCCCAGATGTTTCTCTGTTGTCTCTCTACCACATGGTCTCTCAAGGATTTTTATAACTTCTCCATCATCTCGAAGATTCTCACCTTTTCTGCCTTGATTGGGCAATTCTCTCCCCATGACCTGTAAGACTGACCCACAATAAAAGTGTAACTTAATCCCAACACCTCATTAACCCTTGGTTTACCTGGAGAGGGAAGTATCCCTCTTCAGCTAAGTCTAGATAATGGGAAGCCCCATTATCACAGGGAGAAAAGTGTGTGTGTGTGCACATGTGCACGCATGCACACATGTGCATGTGTGTTCAACTTATGGCAACCCCATGAATCTCATAGGGTTTTCTTAAACTAAGAATACTTAGAGGTGGTTTTGCCGCTTCCTCTGAAATATAGCCTACATCACTTGGTATTCATTGGCAGTCTCTTATCTAAGTACTAACCCGGGCTGACTCTGCTTTGCTTCCAAGAGCAGACAAGATCTGATACCTTTAGGATCTGGTACCTTGGAACAAATGTGAATCAAATTCTAGAAGTACTGAAAAAATGCATGAATGTTTAGTTGATCATTGTATATGGTTGAATTAGTTGTTCAACGCTGAATGAATAAAGTACTATCAAGATCTGAGCAATTGAAGTTTACAAAACAGCTGTGATTATATAAGTTTCCATGTGTATATCCATTCATGTCTTTGGACTTCTTTTGATCCTATCAGATTTTCATCATGGCCTGTCTGTGTATACCATCTTTTTCATAGAAAAAGGGCTATCTTGTGTAATGCACCACCATGTTCCAGGTGCAGTGTTCATGAACATCAATAGAAGCGATCAATAGAAGTGATGTTCTGAAAATATCTTCAGATTGTTTTATTGAATGTCTTTCTGCTACCTGTCTAAACAATCTAAGTGAGCCCAAACCACATCAGAATAAGTTGGTGACCTTCAGAAGAAGTTTGTAGAGTGGAAGATATTTTCTAGATACTCTGATTGAGTTTGTGAAACACCTTTTGTACTACATTATAATGATTTCCCTCATTATACCCACTATTAAACAAACACAACAACCATATTTCATTCTGAATATGTCTATACCTCCTACCATAGAACTTTATAGTTGGACACACTCACATTAGACACTGTGGTCCATGGCTGACAAGATTAATCAGTATGTGACCGGATTTGGCAGCAGATTTGTAGCCTCCCAGATCCTACTTAAATTTAGGGGCAGACTGATTAACACTCCCCTTTCCTTTAGAACTCCACCATTTAGGCCTCCATATCATAAGTATCCTGTATACTAAATGTATGGAGAATAAAAATATGTAAATTGCATTCATTTCTGTTATCATGCCCAACATGACCAATTTCCACTGCTTTGGTGAAACTACAGAAAAATCTTGTAGGTCTAAAATAACATAGTACAAAGAAATTTCAGTTATAAGACACTTACATTAGAAAGGCATCTTGAATACCTCAGGGTAATCATATCTAGGCATCTGTCAGAGATCTTTTTGGGGCCCATAACTGTTGCGTTGCCCTCCATATTAAGTAATGGGATATGTAGTCCAGTATAATGTAACAGACTGCTTGTAGCTAAAGAAGCCTAAGTACCAGGGACCGTAAGATAAACAATTGCTAGGAATGTGCTGATAAGCACTACTTGGCTCTCATGGCTTCAGGGTCTCTTGGCAAAGGGGAGGGAGCCTGGGGAATCTTAAACTCACGTATTTCCTTTTGGACCTCAGTCTTTCACTAACATCTATTACATGTACTTCACTCCAAATAAATAGTGCTTATGTATTGTACTGTTTGCTTATGTAGATTCAGTTCCTGACAATAACACTTATTTTGAGAACTGCAAAGCCCAAGAACAATTTGGCAATGTTTGAAGGGTACTGCAATTATTTGCCCTCTAAACTTGTTTTCACTTGTAGATTCATAAAATAAACCTTTTCTCCAAAATGAGCACAATTCGCTTACACTCTGAAGCTGATAACCAGCCTAAATAACTCCTGATTATATACTTTGTTCACTTATTGCCTATTACTCTCTTCCCATTGGGAGTTCTACAATCACTTTGGTTCAAGTGTTTTTGGTGATCAATCCAACAGTGAAAAGAAGTAAATGAAGCATATCGTAGTGTTCTATGGACCAACCCCTTTCTGAGAAGATTTTGTATCATTATAGGTACTTAGTCTGTATTATAAATGATTCTAAGTTAAGCAAATAGATTCACTCTGTTTATACATGGTTAAGCTTTCTGCCTTCTGATTCTTATGCCCATGGAAAAGCAAGTAAGGTACTTGGAATGGATTTTGATCTTCCTGCTCTGAAGGACAAACAGCTTCTTTTCTTGATCCTGTTTTATCCAGGATTCTAGATCTAAAGCGATTGATTCAAGTAGTATTATTAAAGATAGCCAATGTGGTGTAGTGGTTTGAGCACTAGATTATGACCCTGGAGACCAGGTTCAATTTCATGCTTGGCAATAGAAACCCTCTGGGTGACCTTGGGTGTGTCACACACTCTTAGCTCAAGAAAACTCTATGATATGTTCACCTTAGGGTTGCCATAAGTCAGAAATGACTTGAAGGCACATAACAACAACAAGTATTACCAAGGTGGGAAGATAAAGACATCAGAGAATTCTAAACCTCAGAGGATTCTAAATACTTCATGAGACCACCAATACCAGGATTCTGTACAATAGATGGAATACATTGCTATGATTATGTAGTGTGAAACAGACTGAAGACATCACCAGCCATCTACTTCTATCCCATTCTATTTAAAAAAAAAAAAATTCTGGAAAAGGGAAAGTAGAAGAACAGGCACATGGCACTTTAAATGCTGATGATGATTCGAAAAGAGATATAGCTTAGGAAAAAAAAAACGCTTGGAATGGTCTCTACAGTCACGTAGATGTGGGGGGGGGAGAGACAGGGGGATCAGGTAGCAATGATTTTGGGGTGTCACGGTCTGTAGCCACGCTCCCACGTGCCCTGGCCACACTCCCATGTGCCCTGGCCATGCTCCCATGTGCCCTGGCCATGCCCCCATGCACCGCAGCCATGCCCCACACACAGTGGCCCTGCCCCTTGTACCATAGCCCTACCCCTTCCCCCCCACACACAGGCCACTGGGTCTCTAGATGTTCTTGGCCCACTTCCCACAAGGGATAACTCCCCTCTTAGTGTTTTCTAGCATGTTATTTCACATTTTCTTTGTAAGCAAAGTATATTCCAGTACACTTCAGTACTGAAATGAAGTCATGTGACCATTCTAAATGTTTTCAATTACAGTTTCCCTCATGCCTCACCACTGGTAACACTGGACAGAACTGATGGAAGGCAAAGTGTAGAAACATCTGGAAGGCATCATATTCCCCACCTTTCTTGACCAAGAAATAATTCAGGTAGAATTGGGCTAATCAGAATTGCTTGCTCCACAGTAGTGTATTTCTTCCTCCATTGACATCTCTGAGAGCCCTCTTTTATTTCTTTGTATATAGGCAAATGCTTGACAGTCACATCTGTGTGAAAAATATGTATTTTAGGACAACTTTGTCTTTGTCTTTGAAAATTCAGAGCAGTAAATGAAATATATAAATTTGCTCCCTCACCCAATAATATAATATTAATACAAAAGGAAAGGAAAGTGGCACATTACACAAGAACCCCCAGTAGACAAACATGAGACAAAGCGGAGGAGAATGCAATTATGATCTCAAAGAGAAAAGCAGAATTTGATTAGCCTGAGTTATAAATAGCAATTTAAAACCACAGGGTAAAATCAATTCTCTTAAGTGACGATTTCTTTGTATATGTTTATTCCTCACCCCAGTTCTGCTTGTCAAATGTTTTTCAGTTTTAGTGCTTTCAGAGAAGAGGGGGGACATCATTACCTGATTTATAAACAGCTTCCTGCATTTAACTACAGACAGCAAAGCAAAGGTGCATACGTTTTTGATCCCAAGGGCCACACTGCATCAGCTTGAGGGTTCACAGGGAGTAGCCAATTGCTGGATGGATTTCCAGGTCCATAAGTGGTTTCTCCATGTTTTTCATGGAAAAGTATGGAAAATATCACTCTATAGTTGGTATAAGTAATAGACCTATCCTGTATTCAAGTTAAACTGGCTAAGGTACGGGAATGTTTTGGAAACCCTGCTCTGTGGATGGAATGCAAGATTTCTTGCCATTAGGAATATAAAAGAAATTGTTAGATCTGAATGTCTATAGCAGCTTAAAAGTTTCAGACTTGCTGGACCTACAAGCAACTTACTGCACTTCTCCACTGAAATCCTTTTCAGAATGTTGCAATCCAATTAGCAGCTCAAAAACAATACATGCAATATGTATATTAATGTACATAAAAATGCACACTTTCTGAGTTCTGGCAACCCTAATATAAACCTATCACTAGGTTTTCTTGGCAAGATTTTTTTAGGGAGTTTTGCCTTTGGCTTCCTTTGAGGCTGAGAGAATATGATTTGTCCAGTGTTATCGAGTAGGTTTCCATGGTCAAGCAGGTATTTGAACTCCAAAGTTATAGTCCAATGTTCAAATCATTCCACAATGCTGGCTCTCCCACACATTGGGATACTTGCATTAAAATGGGCCTATAAAGGAAAATATGCCCAAATAATCATACACTTTTATGATAATAATGATAGAAGAAGAATATGCATTCACATATTTATAAGATTTGAGGCTGAAACAAATTTGTCTTAGAAAAAATAGGGGGGAAAAGAAACAAAAATTATCAGTTTTGTCCCTCCATAGCTGCCACTACCATGAGAGTTATACTGTCGGAACTGTGAAATACTCTAGTTAAACTTTCTGCAGGAATTTTAATTCCACCAAGAAAATATATTTCACAGAAGGGCCAAGTAGGGTGTAGCTGTAGGTGGGATGTGGGCAGTCCAGGGGTGGAGGGAGACATCTGTGCAGTATGATAGATTCTTCAAATTACAACCATGTCACTACTGATGGCAAAACTTTTATCCTAGACCCAGCCTTGGCATAAGAAATATTCCTTCCAGTGCACTCAGGAAAAAATAAATAAATAGCCAGCCTCATATTGACTTTCCCATCCACATCACTGCAAAGTAGCATAGCCACTAATATGTAAACCCCACATAGGATAAACTACATTGAAATTACAGAGTTCATGCAGAGCCTATAATCAGAGTCCATATCTTTCTACTTCCATGTTGGATATACTTCAAGCACATAAGCAGAAACTCTGGTGAGGGAATAGAGGAAAGTCAACACTGATACTCTAACTGGAGTGTGTGGAAGGGACAAGGGGATTGCTGGTGCTCTCAGCAGTCTGTTCTTCTTCATTAGTCCCAGAGAAGAAGAGCCAGGAACAGCTCCTCCATGCCCAAGCCTAGCAGATGAAAGGCTTTCCCTCTACCCCAACTGCACTGTCATGCCCTTGGAAGGAGAGAAGAAGAGGCAGTATCTGTTAGACTTAATATCCTCCTGCACTGCCATCCCCTTTTCCTTCAGTGCCATGTCTTAATTAGATTGTAGCCTGAGGGATAGGAACTGTTTTGTTGTTGTTTTACTTGTATAGTGCCATGTAAAGTGATGGTGCTACATAATGGTGCTATATAAATACATGGTGCTGATGATAAAAACAATATGATATAGTAATGACAATATGATAGTAAAATAATAATAATAATAATAATAATAATAATAATAATAGGAGGAGGAGGAGGAGGAGGAGGAAAGGCAGAACAAGAAAGGTAACTTAGCACAACAGAACAGCACTGTCTCCAGAAGACAGTATTTAAAGGAGAGTCCTGGATTTCTTCTCACCAGATTTCAACACAACCTACTGGTAGCAATGGAGTTCAGCCGATGCACTCTCCTTTGCAGAACAGCCCTGGTGGTGCAGTGGTTAAATGCTGGTACTGCAGCCACAGAGTTGTAAGTTCAATCCTGCCGAACTAATACCCACAATTTTATTTTATTTTATTTTTAAGGTCATCCAGAGCACAACATCTCCCTGCTTTCCTATACGCTTTCAGAAAGTGAAGATAGATCCAGGTAGTCATAGACTTAAAAATTATGTAGCAGGGGAACAAGCTTGACAAATGTAGAATATAGAAAGCAATACAAGATTGGAGGAAAGCAGGTATTAGGGAAACATCTGATCTTCATGTAACTTACATTCAGAAGAAGGCAAGAGGTGAGGACTGCTTAAAGCTGAATAAATTAAGCTTCAGAGTGTACAAGCAGAGCAGAGCTAGCCTGCAAGACTGATGTTCTGATAATGCTTGCATAATTACTTTGATGGGTTTAATTTTGCTTAAATGTGCAAAACATGAGGCTCTGGTGCTGAAGATAAGCTTTGGAAAAGATTGCTTGTCAAGTTTAAAGGTCTGGAATTTAAATATACATATATCTTGCTAAAGTTTGCCACCTGACTGACCACAGTGTTTCTCCAATGTTAAGACTGAAAACCAAAGGAAAAGTGGGGATGCGGTGCATGAGTGCTTCATTATAAATGAGCACAGTAATTCTGGCTATAGAGCATGTTTATTGTCTATGTGGTATAAAAGTTAAGGCAGCTGACTTAACTTCCAGTTCTCAAATACTTTAATTCTTCCCTTAATTGTTCTTTGCTGAGATAAGTCAGATTTTCTCCCTTGAATTTTGTGTGCTTGCTTTCTCTTTTTCTCTATTTGCATTTTTAATCTGTTAAGCTTTTAAAATGTTATATTGATAGTGGTAATTGCCCTTATACTCACCAGAAGACAGAAAGGTGGGGTTCAAGGCAGTCTTGTATATTGTTATGAAAAATGAAGGACTGAAAAGGTAGTGTCTCACCTATGACTAGAGATGGATTTGGGACTGAGACATGATTTGAAACACTGTGTTTCAAATTACGTTTGTGGGGAATCACAGTACGTGGCAATAGCAAAAGCATGTGCATTTTTATACTGCTTATCAGCTAAGTGCTCTCTAAGTGGTTTACAATGTGTTAGCTAATTGCCCCCAACAAGCAGGGTACTCATTTTACTGACTGTGAACGGATAGAAGGCTGAGTCAACCTGGAGCCTGGCAGGATCGAACTCACAACCTTGTGGCTGCAGTATTGGCAGTTAACCACTGCGCCACCAGGGCTCCTTAGCAGTAATTATGATGAGACTAGAAAACAGATTAGATTCAACAGTATTGGTGTGCGTTGTGTACCTTCAAATCATTTCCACCTTATGATAACCCTAGCTGAACCTATCAAAGGGTTTTCTTGGCAAGATTTATTGGTGGGGTGGGGTTTGCCATTGCTTTCCTCTGAGGTTAAGAGTATATGATTTGCCAGTGGGTTTCCATAGTTGAGTAGGGATTTGAACCTGGGTCTCCTAGAATTCCCGTCCAACAGAGAAACTACCACACCACACCAGCTCCATTCTGCTCCTAGTCCCACCTAAAGCAGACCCACTTATTTAGTTGTTGAGTGATGAGCAGATTTTTATGAAAATGCTTTTATTTCAGTGGGACTACTGTTAGGATTCAGCCCTTTCTTTTAAATAAACCATTAGGCTTCATACATCAGTTAGCACAAGGGTTCTCACTTACACCAATGGGGCAAATAAGGATAATTGTTGTAGTCCAATGTCATCTGGGAGCCTAAAGTCGGGAAGCACTGAATTAGAAGAATCCACATTCATACCATGTGGACAAGTGCCCTTTTTCTAAGGTGCCATGAGTTTTAAGCCAAAATTTAGTCCCCATCCTGCTTTTGACCTGAAAGCCATTTATTTAACACTCCTGGCTTAGTACAGATACATAACAACATTTAAAAGAAATCTTACCTGATATTATTTGATATTTCCAAAGCATCTCAGAGAATGAAACTCTTTAGAACACTACTTTCTCCTTGTAGTTCATAAGTAGAGCATATTCCTAGCTGATGTAGGGCTATTGATTACACCAGTACATGTCCTCATTACTAATTAGATTGATCCTTTCCTTTTATAGGGAAACTTACAGCATAATCTTTTCGTAACTTTCAACCGAGAGCAGTAGAACCAATGAATGTCAGAATTCCCTCTCATAATACATAGTTCTTTTCAAGCTAAATGTTTTAATGACCTGCCAGTTGCTCCATTGTGAGAAACAGCAGAGCTTGATTCAAAAAAGATTAATATTTCATATCAAAGTATGTAAAAAAATGACAATGAGCACAGACATTCTACAATATTTTTGGAATTGTAACAGAGAATGAGTAACTGAAATGAATATTATAAGTAGACTTCAGGCCTCTACAATGCTAGTGTAGAGTTAGGTCCTAAAGCATTTGGCTAAAGGCCTATTTGATCATAATGAGAGACTGTGGCACATAGGAAGAATGTCATGTAATTGCTACCACTGAGTTCAAAGGAAGAATAGTTGAGCACAGTCTGTTCACACAGTGTCTTTTCATAAGCAAAACAAAGCCAGAGGAATTAAGAGATACGGGATGCATATTGGAAATGCTAGCACAATAATGACCATGAAAACGTTTCTCTTCTATAATTCTGTAGGAAGTAAGAGAATTCTAAACCAGGTTGGCTGGTACTTCAAGTTATCTTCTAAAGTGCTATAGAATTATGAAGTCCGAAGTAGCAACTTCTCATAATGTCCACTGATAATTTCCCCCACCACAGTCTTTTCTCCCCCTGTGAGTCTGACAATTAGGTAGGTTGAAGCTACTCATCTTGGTGACAGATTTTGACTAAAAGGCAGGAAATGGTTACTTAGGGTGATTATCCAGGTTTTTTTCTTAAGTCGCCACCTAGGTACTACTTGGATTTGTTATTCATCAAATCACAATAACCTTTGCTTTGTGACACATAATAACCTTTGCTTTGCCCTCTATACACCACAGCAATTTTCCTCACTGCAATGCTTATAAGCAAGTAGCCAGCTGCTTATAACTTTAGCAAACAATTGCAAGTGGCTGATTCCCAGAACAACTGGGAAGCATGTCGTGACTTAAAAATAAATTAAAAAAAACTAAAATAGTTACATTTCCATGTCAGTCCTTAAAGGTGGAAGCTTTTCAGCAACCACTTTGCAGATTACCTCTTTCAAATGTAAGTTCCAAAATGGAGAGGGCCATTTTTTAATTAGTACAAGGACAAGTTGTAAAAGTTGAGTGTATAATATAAACATATAGATATACATATACTTTGGATCCCATTCCAGTGCAGCCTGCACAGCACTGTGAAGGGACAAAGTGTTTGCTTGCATCCCAAGAAGAGAGGGCAAGTTAATATGCATGGTGGTACTGAGCAGCAGGAAGCAAATTGCCAAAATTACATACTGCTACTCTCAATAAGATACTTAATAAATAATTGCATCTTTGGGAGCTGTAATCCAAAAAAGAACTTTTTCAGGAACTTCATATAACACCTTCCTTGTTTAGAAATGCTCTGTCCACTGTACAACATCCACTGTTGCAACTGCACCTTTTCAAAAATGTCTCCCACTTGGCTCCTTTAAAACCTGCCCCAAAAGATTTGCCAGCCCTCCAAAGCTGGTTCTGAATGTGTGTAGTGAACAATGGAGGAGAATGGTCCTCCTCTGGGTAGGCAGGAATGTAATTAATGCCACCAGATTCTCTCTATCTGTTTATTTCAGAAACGGGGCATTCCAAGGAGACAGCCTGTCAGCACACTGCTGCTGTTCTCAAACTCTTAACAAAACTCCACCCAGAAAAATCCAGAACCAGGCGTTTGCCCTTTATACAAGTTATAGACACACATTCCCCACTCCAGATGGAGCAGTTTGGGGTTTTTAATCCAGGTGGCAATGATGGTCTCTCAAGTAAATAAATAAATAAATAGGTAGTAGGGCTGGGGATATCGTTCTTCTGAAGCCACAGAGAGCAAAGCACTCAGACCAGACAGGACTGGATTAGTTTTACAAATGCTATGCATCAGTTTAAGGTTAATTTATATGTTCACGAAGACCTGCTGCTTCATTGATCTCCTCAGTTCCACAAATATTGACTCTTACAGTAATTAAAAGATAATATTTTGTATTTTTTCCCACCCTTTATCAAAGGGGCATAGGATGTTATATATAGATATCTCCTTTTATCCTCAAAGTAACCCCGTGAGATACCTTTACCTGTGCGATAGTGATTAGACCAAGGATACTTAGTGTGTTTCCTGTGTAGAAATCAGAGGCAACTCTACTTTGAAAACAAATTCTCACCCGTGCCACCAATAGTGTCAGTGTTTCTTAAGAGCGTAAGGTGAGGTCAAATGTCCGTGCTTCATTTCTGGACCCAAACTAATAGTTCTTCAAGTAAAGCAAACCTAGAATCAGAACATTAAATATATCAATGTTGTGGAGACCTGATGTTTAGTTTGAAGGCTTTTGGAGGCGCATGCTTAATGGGAAAAAAATAATAGCTTTTTTAATGATAAGAGACACATAAATATTGAAAGAATAAGAATTGTCAAGAAAGAGTAAGGGAAGGGATATACATTAGAAGATATCCCAGCAGATATAACATGCAAAAAAATATGCAGCAGAAAAAATGAATAATAATAATAATAATAATAATAATAATAATAATAATAATAATAATAAAAACTTTCAAAGCATAAAAATGAAATGATTGTTACAGAAACTAGGGGAGATAAAAAAACTATCAAAAATAAGGTTGGATGCTTAAGGCTCATACAAAGACACATTTTAATAACGTTTAACATTTTCTAAGAATTAACTTTATTATATGGAAAATAAATTAAAAATTAATAAGCTGTTCCTGGAATTTGCTAAGATGCATTTGTGCATCAGATTACAGGAGAAAGAACAACATAATAACTTATTTCTTTAAAATGCAAATGAGAAATAATGTCATTTACAGTTGTGTAGAGCATAAGGAAGGGGGTTTCCTAAACATAGAAATGAATTTCTGCATTTCTTTGGGGCAAGACTGTATGCACTGGGTGGGGAAGTAAGCCTATACAGGTTAGGTCCAGGCTGTCTAAAAGACCAAATCTCCCTATATGAGCCTACCAGAATTTTAAGATCTTCAGGGGAGGCTTTCTTTGTGTCCCATCACCATCACAGGTACGTCTGATGAGGACTTGGGAGACAGTCCGCTTGTTGGCTATTCCCAGGCTATAGAACTGTCCTTCAAGAGAGGCTCAGTTGGCCAACTCTCTCCTTTCTTTTTCGTTGGTCGGCAAAAACATTATTTAAACAGGGCATGAGCTTTTAACTGACTGGGGAAGTGCAATGGGTGGCTTTTTTAAAAATGTGTATGTCGTTTCAATGTGTTTTTCACTGTTCTAAATTAATGATTCTAAATGGCTTGTTATTTTAATGCTTTAAAAAAATTAATGTAAGATACTGTTTTATCTTTATTGTTTTAACATGTTGTTTTAACATTTTAATTTGTAGGCTACTTGTGGCATCATCTTGTGGGAGATGCCAGAGATAATAAGCAAATAAACAAACAAACAAACAGACAGACAGACAGACAGACAGACAGACAGACAGATAATAGATTCCATTGGCCACCAGTCATTGGCTACAAAGTTTCTAATTTGATTTCGTGTTTTGGAAAATAGGCCCAGTTCATCTTGGATTCCTCACATCCTTATACTCAGCTCCCACACTGTAGTCTTCTATTCAGCAATCCCTTAGAAAGATAGGAAGTAACTTTATATTGAGCCAGTTTAGTCCACTGAGTGGCTCATCCATTGGTTTAATATTGCATCTCTGACAGATTTTTTCTAGCCCTACCCAGAGGTCCTTGCTATTCAATGATGATCTTCCATCTAAAGCACTAATTAATAGCCAGAGCCTGTTATTCTGAATTTCTGAAATCAGAGGAGATCTGGTTTACTGAGAGTGGCATGGAAGGGGAAACTATAATATTTTTGGACTTCTGAGAAGCACACAGTATTTGCTTTCAATTTAGAAAGGACCAAAAATGTATATATTTGATAAGTGAATGAATCAAGGGGAAATGGTTCTATCTGTCCTTCTTTCCTCCCTCTCCTGTCTTAAACTAGGGAGTAAATATAGTTTAAAAGCATTGCTGACATTTTTTTTTTTGTAGATTTTAAATCTTCTCCAAACAAAAAACCCTGTGCCAAATGCCACTCAAGTTACAGTGCCGAGTTACAGTGCCGTCTTTTATTCTGTATTATCAGATGGGAACTGCTGTTTGCTTCCATCTTTTTGAAAGAGTTTCCTTTTTGTTCTGACCTGAAGTAGATGTTTGTGCCGTTGAATGAGATTGTTTATTTGGGCTTTTTGTATAATAATTGAAGCAAGCAAACAGAAAGGCACCTACAGCTTAGGCTTCACGGAAGCTGATGAGGAATCATATCTTGAAAGGTCTTCTCTGTAGTATCTTTCATTAGTCTCTGGCCCTTCAGTTACATTACATGTAACTATCTCAAAAGATATTGTATCACGCACACAATTACAGATACTGAAGAAGGAAGCAGGAGGCTAATCCAACACTAATTTTGCCTCTCTCTCTCTCAGTCCCTTTCCCTCTGTGTATGTTTGTGTGTCTGTGTGTTTCTAGGTGTGAAATAAACATTATTCATGGCTTAAAAAAGGTTCATTATTTATTGGATGAAAAGAAGTTTTTGGAGCTGGAGAAAAATGTTTTCTCTTTATTCCACTAGCAAATAACCATGACTACCATGAGGAAAGTGTGTTTTTTATTGTTGCTGACTTGTGATACTAAGGTGAACCTATCATGGGGTTTTCTGAGGCTGAGTGATTCAATCACAGTCAACCAGTGGGTCTCTCCGTGGCTGAGCGGGGAATCAAACCCTGTCCTCTAGAGACATAGGCCATTTCCTCACTACATTGTTATAGCACTATTATTCCACTTTCAACATCCTATGGAATCCTGGGGTTTGCAGTTTAGGGAGGGGCATTTAGAATTCTAAGCCAGAGAGCTCTCTGGTCTCAGCAAACTACAAACCCCAGAATTCCACAGGACATTGAAAATGGAATAATAGTACCATAACAGTATAGTGTGGAAATGGCCATAATCTAATGTTCAAACCACTACACCATACTGGCTCTCCGGAAAGTATGTAGCCCTCCAGATGTTATTATGCTTGAGGTAGAAAAAATGGTGTCCTCATTTCTTCTAACCAATGCAAAGACTAATCTAAGAAGAAGGCATGATGTGCATTTTCTCCTGTCTTGCATTGGTGATTTTTTTTTTTTCAGGAAAAGATCGAAACAGATTTTGCATAATGACTAGATCAGTCCCTGGTTCTCTCCATCTCACAGGAATGGCTGAGGAAGTTTGTGGCTTTTTGCAAATGCATATGAGCTTAACCAATAGATAACCCTTAGAACTCAACTTAGATCTGAACATAATTTGTGTTGTTATAGAAACCCATGCTGTTACTGTCAGGAACCAAATTCACACACACAAATATAATAATGCATAAACACTATTTATTAGGTGCGTGATACATAGTATGGGACTTCAGTGTGTGAACTGGAGGCAATTAGCAAAATTCAAAACATAAAAGGCAAAGAGTTTCTCATCCCGCCTGCAAGAGACCTTGAAGTTCTGGTTTAGCCTGGCAGCTCTTATCACTACATTCCTGGCTTTGTTTATCTAATGGTCTCTGGTTCTCATACCTTATTACAAGCAAGCTGCTACTTAACTCCTACTACGTGTCCCATAACTAAAATATGGAGGGCTTCCCGACATCCTGCCCATCCCAAAAAAAATGAATCAACACATAGCACAGCAGTGATGAAAAGGGAAAATGGGAAGGTCGTAGGGAGTGGAAAAGAGAAGGGAAGAGGGGAGACAACAGTTGAAATGCAAACATGAAATGCAATAGTTAAACATGGCGTGTTGAAACTGGTGATGCAGGAACAGTCGGTTGAGTAGTTGAGTTAATCTCTGAAGAAGAATTTGAAGGACCTGGTTTCAGTAAGCTGGAATGAAAAACAGGGTGAATAAGTTTGTAAGTGTCAGGTAAAGAAAGTTCTAAGGTGACATCATTAATGGCCCGTTTGACTGGGAAAGGACCAAGGTATTTGGGGGAGAGTTTTTTGGAGGGGCCATTGGAGGAAATGTTCTTGGCGGAGAGGTAGACGAGATCCCCAGGTTGGTACATAGGATTGGGCTGCCGTTTTTCGTCAGAAAAGCATTTGTGAGAAGCTTTTGAAGCTTCAAGAGCAGAACGCACAGAGTCCCAAGTAGAAGAAATTTTTGTAATCCAAGAGGTGAGTGAAGTAGGTTGTGTTGTAGACAGGGTGGTGGGGAGCGCAGGAAAGGGTTTCGGGTTGATGCTGATGACAACTTCAAATGGGTTTTTGCCAGTGGAGGAATGTAGAGCAGAGTTGTAAGCAAATTCGCAAAAGGGAGGAGGAGTGACCAGTTGTTTTGGTTAGAATTGACGAAGCAGCATAAGTATTGTTCTAGGGTTTGATTTGTGCGTTTGGTTTGTCCATCAGTTTGGGGATGAAAGGAGCTGCTGAGTTTTTGGGAAATGCTGAGAGATTTAAGGAGTGAAGTCCAGAATTTGGAAGTGAATATAGGTTCTCAATCAGAAATTATTGTGGAAGGTAGTTCATGGAGTTTCCAGATGTTATTGATGAAGAGGCTGGCTAGTTTTTCAGTGGCACACATTTTTTTTAGTGGAACGAAATGAGATTGGAGAAATGATCGATGACAACCCAAATGATATGGAATCCGCGGGAGTTGGGCAGACCAACAGTGAAATCCCATGAAATAGTGTCCCATGGTAAGGAGGGAGCAGGAAGTGGTTGGAGAAGTCCATGCGGCTTAGATGAAGAGGATTTGCAGGTGTTGCAAACCAGACCGTTTTTTTATATATTCTTGGACTTGTTTTGTGAGATCTGGCCAGTGGAAAAATTTTCTGATGGAATGGAGAGTTTCAAGGAAGCCAAAATGTCCAGCAGGTTTGGAATCATGGTATATTTTCAAAATTTTGATTCAGCAAGGTGGTGGTGCATAGATGTTAGTTCCGATGAAAGCCAAATCTATAACCCAGGTGATAGAGTCTCTGTGTATTTGTAGCCAGGTGCCGTCTGGTAGGCAGATTTCAGAGAGTGTTGGAAGGCAGAATCAAGCAGTATTGAAGCTGATTCCCGGGCTAACTGTTGTGCTCGGTAGTGACTTGTAATCCAAATTTTTTTGGGGAGAAGAGAGGTTTTTCCTTGGTAGGAGAAGAGAAGAAGAGTGGTTCGTGGCAGGGCAGTCTAGAGAGCGGATCTGCCAAAGTGTTAGTTTTTCCAGGTTTGAAAATAATTTTGAATCTAAATTGCTGGAAAAATTCAGCCCAGCGTGCTTGTCTAGGGGTTAGTTTTTTGGCTGTTTTTAGAGTTTTGAGATTGCAGTGGTCAGTCCAGACTTGAAAAGGAAGTTTAGCACCTTCAAGGAAGTGTTGCCATGAAGTCAGTGTGAAATGGGTGGCCATGGCATCTTTCCCCCAAATTGGCCAGTTGCATTGTGTGGTTGAGAATTTTTTGGAGATGAAGGCGCATGGTTTAAGGTGTCCGTCTGTGTCGTATTGAAGAAGAACGGCTCCCACGGTGAAGTCAGAGGCATTGGTTTGAATTATAAATTCTTTGCTAGTATCAGGGAATAAGAGAAGCGGTTTTGATGTAAATTTTTGTTTGAGGGTCTCGAATGCTCTCTGGCATTTTTCAGTCCAGAAGATGCAGTTGCATTGGTTAGTTCTGTTATCGGTTCTTTTTTCAAAAGGTCGGTAAGAGGGAGAGCAGTTGTGGCAAACCGCTCCATGAAGTTACAATAGAAGTTTGCAAAGCCAAGGAATTGTTGGAGTCGCTTTCTAGTTTTGGGGGTAGGCCAGTTCAAAATAATGTCAATTTTGGTAGGGTCCCATATTTAGGATGTTATGACAAACATGGTAACCTAAGTAGTCAAAAATCTGAGCGTGAAGTTTGCATTTTGAGAGCTTAACAAGTTCATTCATTGTCTACGAGTCTTTGTAGCACAGTACATATGAATTCAGTATGTTGTTCAAGGGTTTCTGAGTAGATTAAAATGTCATCTAGGTAAACAATAACACCTTCATAGAGGAGGTCTTGTAATACAGAATTGAGGAACATTTGGAAGGCTGTGGGACCAGCGTATAATCCAAAAGGGACAACAGTCCATTGGTAGTTTCCCAAGGGGGTTGAGAAAGTAGTCAACCACTCACTTTCAGAGTCCATGTGTATTCTGTGGAAAGCATCCTTGAGGTTTAATTTAGTGAAGAATTTCCCTTTAACCAATTGATTCAGGATATCCTTAGTTAAAGTGATTGGGTACGCATTAGGCAATACTGTCTGATTAATTAAGTTATAGTTCACAGTGAGCCTCGCTTCTCCTCCATCCTTTTTATTGTGGAAAAATATTGGACTGGTTGTGGGGAGCAGATAAGGGTTTAAGAAATCCACATTGTCTTCCTGTCGCATGGCGGGTGCGAGCGGCAGCTTGGAAAGAAGCTGCACAATGGCGCAGCTCCGAGCAGCCACTTGCTGGATTCCAGCCCCTTTTTTTTGTACCATCAGAAGCGGCTAAACACCCCTCCAGTAAAAGAGTTGTGGGAGAGGTCGAAGGGGACTCCTGCAACTGGTTGGCTCTACCTGGCTGGGGGAGCTGGAAACACCAGTGGGGTCGAAGGACCATGATGCAGTGGGATCATCACCTGAGCGGCACAAGCGCCGCCGTCAACTTTTAACTGAGAAACTTATCAGAAATAACAAGTAGGAAAACATGTACCTGCTCTGGTCTTTGCTTTTGAAGATATCACATCTGGAACGGGCATGCAGCGGTGCACAGGAGCATAGGAATTGAAGAACCCAGAGGGATGTGAGTGTGTCATGGCGGAAAGTTCTTTTAAGGAACGGCTGATATAAAAGGAACAGCCAAGAGGCTTTTCTGTTTTTCTCTGGACGGCTGAGAGTTCGTCTTAAAGGGGCGGCTGTTTTAAAAGAAATGGCTAAGAGGCTTTTTATTAAAGGGCAGTACCGGGTTAAAGAATAAGACTGAACTTTACAAGACTGAATAAACCCCATTTGGATATTGAGCTTCTTATTTCTACAGATTATTTTGGTTGATCTGAGAGGATTGCTGCTTTGACTCTGGATTTCTGATCTGGAAGAATACTCTGGGCAGTGGGTACTGAGCAGTGCTTTTTTCTTTTTTGGCTTCTGTTGGTCGAGACTGTTTCCTAACTTTCTCTTTTTTCCCCTGGGTTTGGACTGGTGAGACTGGTGAACCTGTGCTGGAACATCGTTGAAGCAAGTATCCTCATCCTCAGGGGTGGAACTACTTGGACTTTTAGCGTCTATGAGAGTACAGTAATCTACAGAAATGAAACTCCGGGTAGTGAAGTTCCAGATGGGAGGAGAGAATGGGAGGTGGAGTGGCACAGGGTCCTGAACTAGACAAAGTGGTAATACTTTAAAATGTCAAACAAGCTTACATTTGATAGATATGTGATTATTAATATAACATTGGGATATTGTTAAAGGGGGGATGGTGAATAGGGTATAAGTATAGAAGTGGGAAACGACATTTTTAAAATAATGGAGATGGATTTGATGTGTTCCTGTTGTTTGAGACTTGTTTACCAGTTTTTTTTTTCTGAGTCTGGATTGTTGAGACTGCCGAGCCTGTGCTGGAAAGTCACCTAAGCAAAACATCCTCACCCCTGGGACAAAGCAGCCTGGAATTTAAGCGACGATGATAATACAGAGATTCTACAGAAATGAATGTCCGGGCGGTAAAGTTCCAGATGGGAGGGGGGAATGGGAGATGATATGGTACACAGTGCTCTGAATTAGATAAAATGGCTCTGTACTTTGGCAATATAAATTAAGCTTATGATTTTGATGGATATATTTTCATTAATACAGACATTGTGATATTGTTAAAGGGTGGATGGGTGACTAGGACACAGCTGGAGGTGCGAAACAAGACATTTTCAATATAATGAGATTCAGGGCAAGAAGAGGAGTGACTGTAACAGTAGCAATAGCTCAGACTGCCAGATATAAATTGATAGACATGTTTTAAAAATTTTAAGAGTTCATTTTATAAATGTTGGAGGATTTAATTTAAGAAAAGATATCAGAATTTGAAATTTGTTGAGTAGAGAAAAGAAAAATGGCCAATAATGGATGATAGCTGGGAACTGTCAAGGGAAAAGGATTGTATTTTGATTGTGGAAATGGGGAGAGGGGAAAGCATGTTCCAATGTTTGAGATGAACACTGTATTGTGATACATAAATGTAATATGTAGAGTGTGTTTCGAGAACTGAAGACCAGAACAGAGTGGAAGATCAGAAACATTTCATGTAAAAATGCAGGTTAAAGAAACTTTTTTTATCTGTGAAATTTAATAAAATTATTATATATATATAATATATAATATATATATATAAATAAATAAAAGAAATCCACATTGTAAGTTTTTGTTCAGGAATCTTTTTAGAGCCTCTAGTTCTTGGTTGTTCATAGGGTATATCTTGGGCTTGGGAATTTTAGCTCCATCTATCAATCTGAGTTTGCAATCAAAGTCTCTGTGTGGGGGCAGTTTGTCTGCTTCGTGGTTTTCAAAAGCTTTCTGCAGGTCTCGTTATTCTAATGGGATTTTCTGCAGTTCCTCAGGACTCAAAGTGAGTGCCAAGTCAGGGGAATTTGGTACAGGCACTAGATTTACATCATCGTTATGCTTGAGTAAGCCTTGGGTCCAGTCAATTTGGGGATTGTGTTTTTTCAGCCAGTTGTACACAAGAATTCCTTGAAACCCAATTTTGGTGGGTACTAGGAAATGTAATTGCCCCTGTAAGTTTCCCATTTGAACAGGGGTGGGTTTGGTCCTTTCCCGTACAGGGTCCCCTGCCATGGGTGAGCTGTCCACTTGAGATAACTTGATGGCTTTTTTTAGCGGCTAAACTTTACCGCAAGTTCCTTGACCACAGTGCGATTCAATAAACTAGTTGTGCAGCCTGAGTCATCTAAGGCACTGTACATTAGTAATTTCCCATCATTTACTTGTAAGGTTACTGCAACATATACATGACAAGTTTTGGGTGTACTTACATTCGCGGACTGGTCAGGATCCCAATCATCGCTGTCTGAGTCAGACGTGGTCAGTGGGCTGTCCTCGCCATCACAAGTTCCAGCAGTGGTTTCACCAGTGGGACATTTGGTTGGTGGCTTCAGGGTGTCAGCTTTGCAGGATACAGGCCGGCTGGTGGGGGTGCCCGACTTTTCTTCAGTGGGTTTCTTCGATCCCTGGCATTCACTGGCGATGTGGCCTTTTTCCCCATATTGGGAACAGGTACCTTCTCTGAGTAATTTTTTCTTTTCCTCACTGCTCAAGGAAGTGGTTTTTTAGGGTGCCGGAGTTTGACGACCGCTTTCTTGTGCTTGTCTTTGCTGGGCAAATTGGACACTCTCCATGATGCTTTCCACTTCTCCGGCTAGTTTCATCCGTCCCAGGAGACTGGCAGGATCCCCTTGGGTCAGGCAGCAATCTAAGATGGTGGGGTTTAATCCGTCTCAGAAAAATTGCTTGTGGATGTCATCTTTCCATTCTGGGACCTTTGTGGCTAACTTTTTGAATTCTCAGGCACATTCGCCGACGGTTCCTTTTCCTTGGTGCAATTTTCTCAGTTGGTATCTGGCTTGTTCTTGGAAGAAAGGATCCTCGAACCTTTCTCTAATTTGATACATGAACAGCTGCAGGTCAGCTGTTTCTTCAGCTCATGAGTCGAACAGGCTGGCGACCCACTCCGTTGCTTCTCCTTTGAGATGCTGGCTCAGGTGTCTGACTCTGGTGGCATCATCTGGGAAACTGTTCCCATAGTCGATCATATAATTAGAGGCCATGTTGAGAAAGTATGTCAGGGTGGCTCCATCGGCATTGTAAGTGGTTTTCAACTCTCAAAAAGGCTGGGGCCCCACTTGCAGTGCCAGTATACCAGGGGGTGCAAGTGCCCCAGCCACTGGAGCAGCTGCTGCCACTGGAACCTAGGGTAGTGCGCGCCCAACCTGAGGCACCAGAAGTCTCCAGTTGTACAGCTAAACTCTCAGTTTAGAAATTTCTTCTCATTGCTTTTCCACTTCTTCTTCTCTGGCTAAAAGTTGTTCCATCAAGCTGGTTTCGACAATCGATGTGTCCCATCTTGTAGTCCGGTGACGTTGGCGCTGAGCAGTTTCTGGTATCTCTCCCCAGGCCCAGGTTTGGCCTCCGGTTGGGGTGGATGGAGGAATCAAAGACCGTGTCTTGGGTCTCACATCAGGAGGCCAGCTGGGGACCATCTCATCTCTTTCGGCGATTCCCTCGCCTGGAGCTTCAATGACTCCGCCGGATGCTCCCTCTTCTTGAGGCTCTTCTTCAGTTTTTTGATACATATTGTTATAATTTTTTACAGGAGTTCACTCACTCTGTCAGGAACTGGATGCACACACACAAATATAACAGTGCAGAAACACTATTTATTAGGAGCATGATACATAGTAGGAGACTTCAGTGAGTGAACTGGAGGCAATTAGCAAAATTCAAAACATAAAAGGCAAAGAGTTTCTTATGCCACCCGCAAGACACCTTGAAGTTCTGGTTTAGCCTGGCAGCGCTTATCACTACATTCCTAGCTTTGTTTATCTCTGATTCTCATACCTTGTTACAAGCAAGCTGCTATTTAACTCCTACTACATGTCCCATAACTAAAATATGGAGGGCTACTATACAGTTACTCTAAGAGGTAGGGGACATTGCGGTCTACTCACAATGCCAGTGTCTCTTTAGAATTTGAGGGAATTATAGCTCAGAGGAGACCTATGAGAGAAGGGTAATGGCAGGATCTTTTCACCTGTGTATACCAGTACTAACTGTAGAGAGGACTCTGGAGGCATGGAACAGAATGGTATCAGTATGCTGATGATGTGCAAAGGTACTTCTCTATGCCTTCAGTAATAGCATCAGCAGCTAAAGATAGAGTATCTCCTCTAAATGAATGCCCGGAGAAAGTAATGGAGTGCATGAGTAAAAATAAATTGAAACTGAATCCAGACAAGAAGGAGGTGCTTACTGTAAAGGACCATAACCTGGGTTTGGAGGTGTGTCAGCCAGTCCGGGATGGGATTACAATCCCCTGAAAGATTATGTTCACAGTTTATGCATCCATCCTTCCAAATGTCAGCCCAGATAGATATGATAGTCAGGTGAGCTTATTATCAGCTTTGGCTGTTATTCCAGCTGCACCTCTTCTGAAGTAGTGCACATACTGGTAACCTCAAGGCTGGACTTCTGCAACACACTCTACATTGGCCTATCTCTGTACCAAGTTCAGAAATTTCAGTTAGTTCAAAACACGGCAGCCAGATTGGTTACTGGTAAATATAGGAGTGACCATATTATACTTTTGCCTTAAAATATACATGAGGGATGTTAAAAGACTCTCAATTGCCCTCTGATTGTATGATTGACAATAATATTGATTAACTGCTTCTATTGACCAATTACATGAATAACCTCTGTTTTGTTAACTTCTGAATGAAACTATTATTGCTGAAATTGGGAGTACATTTGTTACATCAGTGATAGACTTGTTTGTGAACATTATGATAGTTACACACTGCTCTGTTCTTCCAGACAGCTGATGGAAGAGTTAGATGAGAAATGACAAGTAGTCAGTCTTAAGCGAAATATGAATCTTTCTGATGTATGTCTTATTCCACTTTCCTAATCAAGAAAATAGTATAAAAACATGAAGCTTGAAGAATAAAGTTATCCTTCTGGATCACTATTGCTAGTAGGTTGGACTGAATGCAGTTCTGATTGTCAGCAGAATCCTTTGGCCAAAGAAACTCTTTTGTGTGTTTTATTGCATTGCATACTTTGCATTCTATGTTGCTGCCTCACTTCCTACCCAGTTTCAGAGCTCATTCCAGCTCTGTGTCCAGCCCATTCAGATACAGTGGGTATGAGATTTCGACCCACTCACAATACCAATATTGAAATCATTCCACTGGCTGTCAATTAGTTTTGAGTAAAGTACAAAGTATTGGTTATTACTGTTAGAGCCCTACATGGTTTGGGTCCAGGTTACTTACAAGACTGCTTTCTCCCAAATTGTCTGCCCTGTACATTCAGGTCCTCTGGGAGACATCTGCTTCAGTCAGTGACAACTAGACTGACTGTTACTCAGAGGACATTTTCTTCAGCCACCCCCAGAATGTGGAATGATATGCCAGAAAAAATTGTCAGCTTGAGATGCTGTTTGAGTTTAATTCAACAGTAAAGACTCTGTCTCTTCCGGCAAGCCTATCCAGATAAATTATGGTTTTTAATGTATTGATTGGTGGATTTTAATATTTATTGGTTTTATATGCTCTTTTAACTAATGTTATGAGTTACATTGTTTGTTGTTGTTGTCCACCTTGATCCACGGGGAGTGTTACCACACCATACACACCCCACTCTGTGATATTGTCATGCCCTGCTTTCAGAGCATGGATTCTGACTCAGAGTCTGAAGCAGAGGCTGAAACAAGGGGCATACCAGGATCTGCTGTACAGGTTGCAGTGCCATAAACAGAACAGGGGGTGGTACCAGCCCCGACAGACAGTCCTGCCTCTTCAGATAAAGAAGAGCACTTACCTAGACCCAGCCTTGCAGAACACAGAAAGCAAAGAGAGACCCAGTGTCGCTCTCACAGAATTTATAACAGGCAACAATTAATCAAGTCACAGCTGCCCTATGTTCCAGAACTATTTAACTGATGTCCTTCCCCTCCAGGAGTTGTCAGAGCTTATCTGACTTTCTACCCTGCTGGATACCTTGACAAATGCTCAGATTAACCTTGGACACTCCCTTGCTGTGGAACCCTGATGAGTTTTGTTTATGTTGGACTTTATCTATGACTCTGTGTGTACTGTCTGGAAGTAAGTAGCAATCCAGGAGTTATACAGTTTGTTTTGTTTGTTTTATAAGCTGTGCCAGGACTGAGATGGGACATGTGTGATATAATTGGCAAATATCATTTAATTGGCAGAAATATACATTATACACTGCTCTGGCTGAGAAGCTGTGCCGGCTAAGAGGACTGGCTGAATGTGTGCAAAAATTAGGTCAGATGGGACCGCAGGCATGGGCAGGTCATAGTCAAGGAAGCTCTAGTGTTAATGAGTTTGCAAATGTCCATCAATGACTAAACCTTCAATAACTAAAGCACCACGAACTACCTCATCAGAGCACTAATTTTCTTCTACTCGCTTCCTCTTCTTGCCAAAACTCTCCTTTGTTTCCTCATCTGCCCAACCATTAAGGTATCATGATTATCATCAGTGCTTTGTCACCTAATGCTAAAGCTACTAGCTCATTCCAGACCCCATTGTCTACTCTGCCAGAAAGCCATTAACAACTTCTCCCTCAGGGCAGAAAGAGGGTATTTAATCTCTGGTTCTGAGCTAGATAAATCATAGCACTCTAGACATGGGCTGTCGCTCTGCTTCTCTGATTCCCATTCTTGTTCTACCCTGAGACCACCATGGCTTCATCTCTTCTCTGCAGGATAGGTAAATATTACCCACTTCCCCCTAATGTCTTGCTCTCCCATTCCTCCCCCTTTCCTTCAGTTAGCCTTGTGTGGTTGTGAAACTGCTTGGATTTTGTGTGCAATTTTGAAATTCCCCCAATAAAAAAAACATACTTTTAATCTCCATCTGGTGTCCCTGCATGAATACACATATACATAGGTGTAAGAGATTCTTTAAGATTACAGCCTCCTCTCACAGGCTTTCCCTTTGAGCTAATAATTCCCTACTGTTTCAGAGAGGCACTGACATTGTGGGTGCATCTCCGAGTCACCCACCATTTGGGATAAGTGGATAAAAAGTAAAATCACCACCACCATCATTATATAGACATATCTATCAGGCCTGGTTTCTTGAACATTCAGATTTTGGAAGTTTCATGTTCTTTGCATCCTCAATATGAAGAAATTTGCAATTATTTTGTAAATTCTTATAAAAAAATGGATGGAAATGAAATATTTGCTCGTTCCTAACTCCTGCAATCACACTTCATAGCAACCCAAGTCTGTTACTTGGAGTAGCTGCATTGCTGTGTCTTATCTTTGGCTTGCCTTCCCCTGAGACTAAAGTTTCATTCTGTTCCTTTTGGCATTGTTTACTATTATAGCAGTATAATGTCCTCAGTAGGAAAACACTTAAGACCTTTCCCTCAAAGAATCCTTCACATCAATAGGATTTTAATGAAAGTTTCATATTTTTGCAGAACACATGGAAAGCCTTGGGGTTTCAAAACTCACAATCCTATCATGGACATCCTAAGTACTTATTTCTGTTCCTTTTCACGAGCAAAAACGATAGCTTGATGTTCCACAAAGGAAGAATGAAAACAGAATGTCATTAGGAAGAGAGAACAAAACCCAGAAAGGTTTTCTTAGAGCACCTGAACAATGCTGAAAGTAGTATAATATTTCCTTTTAAGTTTCAGTTATCTTTAATCCAGTTGGGCATAATAAAGCAAAATCATCTATTACAGCCAGAAGCACCCTTTTCCCCCTGTTCGGTGTGAAAATAGTTTCTGAAAGTAATAAAAAGACAGGGAGTTTGGAAAGGGACTGTACTAGTAATATTGCCAAGGGTCTAAATTTCTTGAGTTTCTTTTGTTTCCATACCACGGTAGATAAGACATTGGCTTCTTTTTTTATATATACAAGTCAAATTTAAAGCTTGTGCTTTAGCACAATACCCTTATAAGACAAATCCTTCTATTAATCATCCCATAAGAAGCAAAAGGTGGGTGCAGTACTCTTGGTGGGGAAAATATGGAACTGACCTGAACAAGACTGACACCCCATACTTAGCCGTTATTGTTATAGGAATAGGATTGTTGCTAAGCAACAAGTCTCACATAATCTTGGGCAGCTTTTGTATCAGAGGAAAATTGAGGCAAAGAAAAGTTGGGGAAGCTAATGAGGAAGAAATAGCTTCAGTGTAGAACAATCAATAGTGCACCTGACCAGAAAATAAACTATTAATGGGACCACAGAAAGCAGAGCTACTTAGAGAGCCTCAAAGGTAAATTTATTATCACCAGGTGTGTTTAATTGGCTGCACAGTAATTTTCCTTTTAGCCCGGAATCCTTTCTGGCGGGAGATTTGCCTACAGCGGCCTTGGCCTTGGCTATCAAAATTCAGGAAAGGTTTCTGCTCAGTGACTTTAGCAGGTGCAGAGAAACCAGCCAGTGCTCTGATCACATTGTATGCACCCTTTATGCGTCCAATAACTGTCCACAGCTTATGAAAACACTGTGACAGTAGGAGAGAGACCCAGTGTCAACCTGAAGCAATGCTTGGTACAAATATCTTTAATCTAAGTAACCACTTTTTTTTTCTTCACTGAGTGCCATGCAAAAGATTCTCGGGAGAATTTTTTTGCTAGATTCCCAACTATAAGAGTAGGAAAGGGGAGACAAAAGGATGAAGAGATAGATTTTAAATGAGAGAACTCAAGTTTTGAACACCATATCATGCCAGCATGTGTTAGATAGTAGTAATAGTAGTAGTGACGACTGCAATTGTCTGTCACCTACTTAGCTACATAGTCATTGTAAGTTATTTAACTAAATAGTATCTCCAAGCCTGACTTTCCCAACCCCTTACCAGGCAGCAACTGCTGTGGACAACAGATGTAGGTTCTCCTGTCAATTGGAAAGTGGCTGATTGGCATTCTGATTCCGTCCCAATCTCTGCTATGATAAGCAGGCCTTGCACCAGAGATAGCTCACATGAGGTGAGGAAGGTGAGTGGGAACATCAGTCAACTGCTTCGTAATCAACAGAGCAACAGATTCTCACTTATGGCAGCAGATGCAACCTGATACATGGAGATTGAGAGAGTTTAACAGTCCCTATGTATTCACTAATCCAGTTTTAATACAAACCAGTCACAAACATGTAACTCCAGGTTTCTGTCTGAGTGAATTCCAGCTATTATTTATTTCTTACCTACTCCTCACTATGGATCAAAGAGGGGAGCAAAAATAAATTAAACACATGCTACCACTTAGATGAGCAGATAAAACCAATGCGTATTAAAAACAACCAATGAATACCTTAAAATTCATATGTTAAAAATAATCTGGTTAGACCTGCCAGAAGAAACTGATCTTTAGTGCCATTTTAAATACAGACAGGATACAAGATAGAGATGTATTCATGGACAGTGTTGCTCATGGAAGGAGAATGTCATGTTCCCTCCTTACCACAGCATCTTCTGCGGGCTTCTGAAAATGTTACACAGAACTGTGAGTGAACTTTGGTGTGTGAGATTGATTGGAGAGCACCGCCCAAAACTCAACAGAGGAATTTTCTGCCAGTGAAGCCTTTTTCCTAGTAGAAGCGGATCCTAGATTCATCCTGATAGCTTCATGTTTTAAAACAAGTTCTCCTCCCTTTCTTGTTCTAAACTATTTTTGTTATTTTCTTCCCACAGGGTTGTGAAACTCCTTCTCCGTCTGGCCCCTCCCGAAACTGCAAACCTCAGGATTCCATAGGATGTTGCAAGTGGAATCATAGCGCTATAACAGGTTAGTGCAGAAATGGCCTCTGCTGGAGCCACCCAGATGCATGCTATAAGGCATCTCAGTAATGAGATTTTGTTATACACAGGTAGACTCCTCCCCAAAATACATTATGAGACATGAATGGAGTACTGTTTCTGGCCCTTTCCTCGGAGTGGTGACATCCCAGCATGGGGACACGAGAGGAGCAGGACCGCGATGACGTGTCGTCCTGCGGAAAGGGCTTCTTTTGGTACCAGAAATCATGAACAAAAGCTATTAGAAAGAAAGAAAGAAAGGAAGGAAGGAAGGAAGGAAGGAAGGAAGGAAGGAAGGAAGGAAGGAAGGAAGGAAGGAAGGAAAAAATCTAATATTTCTTCTGTCTCTGTCATTTAGAATTATCAAAAATAGAGAAGGGTTACTACTACCATAAGAAAGTAATGTTGGGGGGCAGAGTTTACATATAAATGAAAACATCTGCATATGCTTCTATTTCTTGACTGCAAATAATAAAAGCACAAGCGGCAAATTTTTCCAGGTATATCTATCCTCTTATTTACATTTACACCAACAGAAAATCAAAAACACACCCTCTGGTGATTGCAGGGTGAAGCAATGTCTTACTACAGATGGAAGTACAGAAACTGCCACAGTTAACAAGCACTTTTTTTTTTTTGCATTTTGCAAGAGGATCAAAACACATGCAGGTGTCTTACTATCTGTTGCCACTATTAATTGGTTCTTACAAGGTGATTTCTGTATACGCTAGGATTTCATGTGAAATCCTCAGGCAGCCTTATATGCAACATTATCTCAGGTTACTGGCAGACAGCGTGATTCCTCTGGATTGGCTGTCTATTTTGTCTCCTCAGCACAACAGTATGTGCCAGTTTTTATACTTCAGCTGTCCCTCTTCTGCCCAGTAACTTCCAGAAGCCTGATTCAGAGAACGGATCAACTGAGATCTCTGATCACACCTTTGATGTATATATACTAAGAAAACATTTTTCTATTATTTAAAGTTGCATATGCTGCGTTTAGGGGGAGAAAAAAACCCTTCTCAAGGCTGCTTCCACAGAAATGTTTGGATAACAGTAAACTCCCAAGAATAAACCTCCGTACAGTAAATATCAACGTCTACATAACTTTGAGAGCCAGCATGGTGTAGTGATTTAAGTATTAGACCAGGGTTCAGCTCCCTGCTCAGCCATAGAAACTCACTAGGCCTTGACCTTGAGTATGCCACACACTCTCAGCCCCAGAAAACCCCATGACATGTTCACCTTAGGGTCACCATAAGTTAGAAATTACTTGAAGGCATGCAACAAGAAGCACTTAAAATAGCCTGAGGGTCAAAGTCAATTAGATAATACCTGTCCATGTGAAGGAAAGCACTGTCAAAGATACTAAAAACTTATCTTTGGGCTGCATTCTTGTATTGAATGTCATGCAGAAAACAAGCCAAAGAGTGGCCTGCTACATGTGTTGGGACTACTAAGCATTGAGAAAGGCAGGTCCGATTATGGCCATGAAATCCTAAACTACTTCTGATGAAGTCATCACAGTGTGTGAAATCTCTCAGAATCACTAGCATTGTCAGCTCAGGGTTTTCAGGATGATCCTGCCTACATTTGTCTTTAACTTTGCTCACCAAATGCCACCTCAGCCCTGTTCTCTATTTTCAAGAGAACATAGCCATCCCAAGGGGAAAAACGTCCCTCCCCCCTGTTTCAAGGAATACTTGGAAGCTAATCACTCTTGTTTACTAAGGAGCCCAAATTTAATGGTGCATAGATGATTTCGTTTCACATTCATGCTTAGCAGGGCAAATAAATATATGTGAAATACTGAGAAAGTGTGTTCGTATGTGTGTGTTAAACTACAAAAAGCCAGTATAGGGTAGTTATTGATATTCATGTAGCCCATTTCAGGTCAGAGGACTTCCTGACCCCAAATGTGATGTAAAGTCTCAGTCCTGAAAGTGAACAAAATCCATTCACTGAGTTTGCCATGGGCACTTTTTTTCTTGTTGTTGTTTTTTTCAAGAGTTTAATCCTGTGGCTATTGTTGATACTCCACAAGAAAGGAAAATGAAAACAGACTGAAAGACTGAAAAATGGAACTTTATTCAATTCTCTTCCCCTTCCCCGCTGGCAAGAAGGCATTAATATTATGGATGTGTGTGGCCCTCTCCTGGGCAAAAGTCACCAGGCCTAAATAAACTTCTTGGCTTTAGGCAAAAATCTTTTGGATGCTTCTCAGGGGAAGAAACACTTCATTTTTAAAATTTATATATATATATATATCTATATTTATTTATTTATTTAACTTTAGGCAAAATCAAATAGTAATTCTGGTCTACAGCTTTAGCAACTTTGCTCTCTGTGTTTAAAAAGCCAAAAGTACTGAGCTCCCAGCAGGAATAAGAAAACGCATGCTGGTTCCAGGTAGAAGATG
The DNA here is from genome assembly GCA_948472985.1 of Iguana delicatissima. Classification (NCBI taxonomy): domain Eukaryota; kingdom Metazoa; phylum Chordata; class Lepidosauria; order Squamata; family Iguanidae; genus Iguana; species Iguana delicatissima. The sequence continues at coordinate 140,081 of CAOKZL010001950.1, read as the reverse complement.
CCAATGGTACAGCTTGACTTATGGACTATATTGATGTTAATTGTGACTCTCATGTCTGGGTATTTGGGGTGCTCATGAGAAATGCACATTTTTCTCATTTCATTTGAAACCCTTTATTCCCAGAATAGCAATGCTCCATATTTATCTTGATATTTGAGTTTACATACAATTTACTTACTACTTGAACTAGGATTATCTACTTGGCTTTGTCCTCAGAGTTGGTATTCATCTTTCTACCCCAACACCAACTATACCTTAGCTATCCCTGTGGCTGCTTCTTCATAGTCATCTTTATATGCAAACTACAAGATGGTTCACTGTGCTTTTAGAAAGTTTGGGTTTTTTTATTTCAACAAACTTTCTTTTGAAAAGATGGGGAAGACAAAGGGAATAGGAGAATGAAAATAGGGATATTGCCTTCCAGTTTTGACATTCTCTGTCCTTAGAAACCTTTTCCATTATGAATATTCACATCTTCCATTCTCTTGACAGTAGAGCATATTTCATTCTGTAAATTATATTTAAATCAAAAATCCACTCTCAGTGTGAGCTGTAAATAAAATATAGAACCTCCAAGAAGCTGCCATCTAGAAAATGAGCTGCTGCTTAGCTATGTAACTATTCTCTTTCAAATGTCCAGGGGGAATTGCATTGTAAGCACTATTTCATGCTCTGGTGTCTGCCATAGCGATGGATGCTTAGAGAAACCCACCCTTTGGTTGAGGGCACGATATTACTTATACATATGGTAGTTCACCCTTGAACAATGTGACACTGCCATTAAATCTCTTCCTGAGTGACAAAGCCACAAAAGATTTCCTTCTCAGTGAGTGTCACAGAGAGCATTGGAATATAAAGCTGCCATTGGTTACTGATGGGGTTGGTGAGTCATTTAAAGAAAAGTCTATAGCATTGCACAGTGGGGGCTATGCCTCTGAGAAAAGCCTCTGTGTGGTATTACCACAAATTGTCTATAACTCTCTTTCTTTCTTCTTTTTTCCTGTTAGAAAGGTAGGAATCTGTAGAGCACGTTTCCCATGTAAATGGAAACAGGTAGATGCTGAAACCTCAGAGCCTCTCACCTTTCAGTCATAGTTATGGCTCCAACAGTCTGAGCATGCTCTGCACAAGAGAAGTCTCCCCATTGTTTTCTGTGAGAAATATAATTGGTATCCATAAATCACTCCAAAGGTAGCTGTATCTGGATCCAGTAAAATTTCTGCTAGCATTGAACAATATTTCAAACCCCTCTGGGGGCATTCAAGATTTCAATTATAATACTCTTCTGCGTCTGCCTATCTTATTATCCTATCTGGTTTATTATATATGTCACTCTGACAGTTTTGGCTTAAGGGTGACACCTGTATTAAATAAACAAATAAGTTATTCATTTATTCTATTTATATCCCCTTCCCCGCTACCAATAATCACTCAAGGCAACTTAGACACTCTGCATTGGTGCACTGTTCGGCATCCTACACTGCTAATAGTGCCAGCCCAAGATCTTGAAATGGCACAGCTTAGATTATTCTCAGAAACTTTCAAATTTACAGAAAATTATTAAAGCTCTTAGATGCAATAGCCACTTTACTTGGCCCCTCAGTTTGTTATGACAAGTCAAATTCCTCAGCATAAACTTTGGGCCATTCTTAAAAATTGCCTGTTTTTCAGAAGACTTGATTGAGAAAATTCAGATACAAGCATTCGTTGATGACGTAGATTTCAATTCAATATGTTGTCATTTCATGGGTTACGGAATTTTTACAGACTTTTTTTTTGTGAAAACTAGCTTACAAAACCAGTCAATGAAGAGTGGTACCTCCAATGTTAATGAGGCATTAAGTCCAGGTTTTAGAACAAATGTTAAAGAGGTTATCTAAGGTTCTTAATCTGTTCCCAGGATAGGGTTTAACACCTTTGATATGTTCTAAACTTCAGAGTAAAACCCAGTGTGAATCCACAGGTAATAACAGCTTGCAGAGTGCATCAGAGACACTGTGCAAATCCTTAGTAGAAATAAATTGTAACCTAACAAAAGTACTTTGGACTGTGCCAGGAATAGTAACCTTGTAAGTTGTAGTGGTTCCCCTACCCATCCTAAGGCCCTTTCCACACGGGGTAAAAAAAACGGCTTAGGGCGACCTCATCCGGAGGTCGTCCACACCATGGAGCACGCTAGAGCGGTTTGAATAGTGGAGGTTCCACACCTCAAACCGCGCTAGCGCGGCCACAAGGGGTGGCGCGTCGCGTTTTTTAAAAATCACATTTTATGTGGTTTTTACGAAACGCGAACGCGCTAACCCGTTGCAGCGCCCCGTGTGAAGCTGCAGGGACGCGCTAGCGCGCCCCTGCAGAGCTGCCTGGGGGTGGGCTTCCGGCTGGCGCGCTGCCCTGATTGGCGGAGCGCCGCCGGAAGTCGCCGGCCGCCATTTTGGGCGCCGCAGAACACCGCTGAAACTCGCCAGCGTGTGGAGCGGCGAACGCGCGCTCCCCGCAGGGACGGAGCAACCCGTTTTCAGGTAAGATCCATCCCTGTGTGCGCTGCCCCGTTCCCCCGTCCCCCGTGTGGAAAGGGCCTAAGTAGTCTATACTGGTGAGTTCTTTCACATGTGTATAAATAATCATTGTGGACATGTAAATATTGCTAGTGTACCACCAAGCTGCAGTTCTTTTGTGACCTTGCTGAATATAAACATTAGCAGCTAAGACAATCTAACACCTGTGGCATATGTCTTACATAGTAACAAATTGCATGTCAGACATGCAAAATGATGCAGCCCTAAAAAGATAGAGAAAAGGATACAAGCAACATGCACCACTCAAAGTGGTTCTCTAATTTTGCAGATTTCTCCTCTTGGTTCAAAATGATGCATTGTGATCAAATTCTTTACTAGGTTTCTCCTTGCAGAAAAGAATGAGTCATTTTAGCCATTTTCTTTCCATTGCAAGAAAATCTTCAAAAAAAATATTTTTTTTTAAGCCTAGTCACAATTTAGGGCTTATTCTATGCATGGTTCTCCCATGGTTGTCCTGTGCCAAAAACATCATTTTCTTCACAAGTAAAAGCTGTTTCTGAGCCTAAAATAATCTTTGTACAAAGACTATTGTATGCACAGTAAAAGCTGTTTCCTGTACATAAAATTCTGTTTTATGCTCAAATCAACTAAGTGTGCTTTTTGTGCAGAGTAAGTCCTCAGATGCAGCATTTTGTGCACAGGCAACAGCTTTTCTTTTTTCTTTTTTCCCCTGTGTAGACATATTATTTTCTTTGCAGAAAATGTTGCTTTATGGACAGAAAGTGGTTTCCTATGCAAATCAACCATGTATGTTTTTTTTCACATAACATTTTCACAGAATTTTTCATATAGTCCAATGATTCCTGACAGTCCAAGCTCTTTCCAGTCATGATTTCTCTCAGCACTTTAAAAACACAGTTTCACTGTTGGGTTATCTTGGATAAAAGATGTGAAGAGCTTATCTCTTTTGTCTCACTGTAAACCTGAGTGCTTGAGCTGAGCTTATGTACTGAATAATTACTAAGTCTGATTACATTCATTTTAGCAGAGTAGATTGAAGCTCTGGAAATCTTACACAATTCCGCCAACATACTTCATTATTTGCACTTCTAGGCATACAGTATGCCCAATATTCTGATTCTCTGTTGCTGACCCTTCATTACCTTTCCATTAAATTCTAACATTTATGATGATGTTGCCTAGTGATTTCATGGTGTACAGTAATTAAATGGAGGTTTATCAAACTCCTGCATATGGACTATTCTACTGAGATGTAAATTCGTTCACACTGCTGTGACCAAAAGTCCTGACACAACTTTCAAAGGTAGGCAAAGTCTGAACAATATGATGTATACAATTCATGAAGCTACTGCTTTACATTATAATCCTATTTATACTCTATAAACCAGATGTATGAAATTAAAATTATCAACATCACCTTTTGGCTTGCTTTTTAATCTGAAAAGGAACCTTCACAATTACTTTAGATTGTATACGGGGAGAAATCTGGGGGAATTTCATTCATTTTATCACTCGTGTTTGGGGTGCTATTGAAGGTCCTGCCATTTTCAGTTCAGTTTCATTTTATGTGACATTTCAAAAAGGACTGTAGTAAAACACCCACTGTTCTAAAATAGTAAAACAGAAACTCAATTTACTACTCACTCACTTTTTCCTAACATCGTAGTTCATCCCAATAAAGGGACCATTTTAAGAACTGGCCTTGCTTACTGTGAGGATTTACAAAGGTACAACAGACTGTGTCCTGGAAAATAGAAATCCAAAAGGAATAGAAAATAGAAAAAGGAATGATTCTGCTTTGTTAAGTATAGGTATCTAATGATGGCTCAACTACAATGCCTTTCAGTTGCCCACCAGGCTCTCAAACTGTTCATGATCCAATACAAATACTTTGCTGTTATTGTTGTTGCTGCTGCTGATACTGTTGTGTTGTTGTTATTGTATGTCTTCAAGTTACTTCAAACTTATGACAACCCTAAGGTGAAACTATCATGGGGTTCTCTAGGGCTGGGGCTATGTGAGTGTGTCACTGTTACCGCAGTTTCTAGCCAGACTTGGGGGGCACCAGATATCGTTTTGATATCAATAATTCAACCTTCCTTACCCATTCCTTCCCATGTGCTTGTGAGGCCCCGGACAAGCATGCAAACAGGCTTAGTCACTAATCACTGGAATATTCCAAAACAATACAGGCAGGCCAGAAATAGCCAAACTACTGCTTCAGGAGACCTCCAGGCAAATACCCTTATTATGTATGCATGCTATTTACAAAGAACTCCCTGTCCCGAGCAGGCAGCTTGATGAGTCAAATACTTAAGTGTCAAACACTATGTGTTTGCATACTGGCTACCCTACTGACAATTCGGACTTAACTCAATCATTCTAAATTCTGACCTTTCGGAGGCTTTGTCTCCAGCCCCAAACTCATTGTTTTCCCCAAGAACGGACTAGCCTACGGCCACAGTTTCTTCTATAAGAACCCCTGACTTTGAGCACTTCTTTGGATTGCTCGAATTGCTAGGATTGCTCCCGACTTTCATACCTCCGTGCTGTCACTTTGCTTGGTGAGTCTTCCCTCAGTCCCATGTACTGAGAACCTTCATATCCACAAACTCTATCTTCAGACTACCTGGGCTTCAGGACAGGTGCAATATTTCCCATACCAAACCTCCTCTCAAAATCCCTCTATCCCACTCCAACATTTATTTCTATAGTTATCTGTGTGAGTGTGTTGCATACATGTGTTTGACTGTATTTTAATAAAACAACAATTATTATTTCACTTCTGTTTGCTCCTTGACTTGGCCTGACCCCGTAGATGCTGGGTAAAAGATCTCGTTCCATTGTCCTGCCTCTCGCAGTGCTAACTTGTGCTCTTTGGCTAATTTCCCCAACTTGTATAATTTGGAGAGCATGTTAAGTGTCCCTCAAAATCAGGGAAATATCACCCATGGGTTTCCATGGCCAAGCAGAGAATCAAACCTTGATCTCTGAGGTCATCCAACACCCAAACCACAACAGCACATTGATAGAACTACTATTGGAACAAAAATCTCAGCTAGTTTACTTCCATTGCTGTTTGCAGGGAGAACTGTATCTTCTTTCCCAGTTGTGAAAAGGCAGCCATAAGTTCATGAGTTCTATTTCACCCTCCTTCTAACTACTGATTGGTTGGAAAGAACCAGGTGTCTTCCACTTTTTCTTTCAGCACCCAGGAAAGAAGGATGCTCCACAAGGAAAAACATCTTGATTCTTCCACAGATGGGTGAGGGCAACCGGTGCTATTCATCTGCACTTCTGATTTCAATCAGTGGCTTAGAGGGGGGAAGAGCTTCTTTAAAAGCACATGTGTGAGTGTAACTGGGGGGTTAGGCAATTATAAGCCACAAACAGCGTTGTAGTCATTATGTACTTCTGTTTGTCTAAAAGGTTTTAGGCAAAGCAAAGGGTGCAGTTCTTGAACAATTATGGCTCTCTTCAAGCTGGTTGGACACCATCAGCTGATCTACTAATTTTCAGGTGGAAGAGAGGCCTGAATCTTTCTGGTTAGGTCTGAGAATGCTTTCTGTGATATACTGGAAGATCTTTCCTGGAATCTTGATGTTCAAGCACTTTTTTCCCCCTCAGAGAATGCTGAAGTCCTGCTTCAGCACAAGTGGAACAAATAGTGGTCAGTTGTTTCCATACTGCATTCTCTTGTCACTTCACTTCCTATTTGTTTCTTCTCATTTTTATACCCTTTTTCTTTCTTTCTAGGAAAGACTCTGTCTCCATTCCCTTAGAGGTAAAGTTGATTCATTACGTGAACATTTAGGGAAAATATATGGTGATTTTTTTACCTTAATTCAACAGGGCATGCATAAAGGTCAGTGTACATCTCAGTGAAAGTGGAAGTCTTCCCAAAGTATGAAGCAAAAAGCTATTGCATTCCCCAATATTTCACTTTCTGTCTTTTACTACTCAGAATACTTCCTGTTTTGTTTTTAATTTCTTTTCTGCCAATGTTTCTTCCAAGCTCTGTACGCTTTGCATGGCACTTTTATAAAAAAGATCAACATCAATTCCAGCTTGTCAGCATCTGATCCAGATTAAGTACATCAGCATGACTTGTACTTGATCGGATCAAGTACAAGTCATGACCAGCACCATGTCATTCATATCTTTATATTTGTCAAATCTGAGTGCAAGTATATTGGCTGAGCAGGTCTCAGAGCAATGTCAAGCATAAACAATGCCTTCATTGCCCTACTACATGGTTTGGATTTTTTTTTTCACCTTGTCATAGATAGCTACAATAAATTGTTTTCTATTCTAGAATATATTAAACAAATTAATTCACTTGAATTTAATAAGTGTGCTCAACTAGAGTATTTTCAAATCAGCAACATCACCTCATAATTGCTCATCCACAGCAAGCTTTAACATAGTACCTAAGGTCATAGCATGAGGATCAACTGTCTATTTGAGTGACTCTCTGGAAACTAGCACTGGTTCCTTTGTACAGCCAATTCTACTCTCCACAGAGACAAGGCCTTGATGGCAGAGAAAGGTGGGAATAAATGTCAGAGAAGCTAATGGTGCCATACTAATGTGTGATCAGTCACAGCCCTGTTTCTCGACCCCTTACTGCCTACCAACTCTTCTCTCTGTGGAGAGCAGCAGAAGCCAAATGAGCTGGTGCTAATCTTCAAATTGTCAACTAAACCTCAGGTTGTAAGGAGGAATCCCTTAGAGCCAAGCATTTGCAGCCTGTTTTCTTTCTTTCTTTCTTTCTTTCTTTCTTTCTTTCTTTCTTCTTTCTCTCTTTCTCTCTTTCTCTCTTTCTTTCTTTCTTTCTTTCTTTCTTTCTTTCTTTCTTTCTTTCTTTCTTCCTTCCTTCCTTCCTTCCTTCCTTCCTTCCTTCCTTCCTTCCTCCCTCCCTTCCTCCCTTCCTCCCTTCCCTTCCCTTCCCTTCCCTTCCCTTCCCTTCCCTTCCCTTCCCTTCCCTTCCCCACAACAATTCCCCAGCCGGCCCCTCCCGAAACTGCAAACCCCAGGATTCCATAGGATGTTGAAAGTGGAATCATAGCACTATTAACAGTCTAGTGTGGAAATGGCCCAAGATTCCATAGGATGTTGAAAGTGGAATAATAGCACTATAACAGTGTAGTGTGGAAAGGTCCTCAGGGATCAGAAGGTCAATACTATATATACTCAATCAAAAGTAAAATTTGTTGAGTTGAATGGGACTTGGTCCCATGTAGAAACACCAAAGAACATCAGCATATATCAAAGACACAATATTGGGGGATTTCATGAAAATATTTCTCACTGCATTATCATGTCTCTTCTTGCCATTTCTGATGGTGTCCTTTTCCTTCCCAGCTATAATAGCTACACACACAGTGTTTAGATTCGTTAATGGTCTCTTTATGATGGGGGAGAGATTTCATTCAAATACATTTACTTCTATTTGTTTTCCTACAACATATTCACGGGTGATTTGAAAAAGCATTTTCTTGCAGTATTTTCAGTGAAGTCTGGAATATAAAGCATGTAAACTCTCACAAACATATTCTTGCAAAGCCTTTTTTTCAAATCAAATTTGTTGGCAGTCTTGCAGAGTTCATGAAGACTGGATTGTCATGAGATAAACCATACAATCAGATCTTGGTAAGTTTCTTTTATGCTCTGTGAATCACAATATTTGGATGGCTGATTGCATCTGTTTATGGCTGATACTGCAAATCTCCAACATTCATCTGCACACTTAAAAGAATCTGCAGACTGCATTCCAGAAAGCATTTCAGTTGTCCAGCATTCCAGCTTCTTACATATAGAGTAGAGTCTTACTCCTTGCTGTCCTCTTGAACTCTGGCTCTAACAATGCATGGGAATAAAAAACAACATTTGTCCCACACATGTCAATTTGCTGCATCTGCTTTTTCCAATTCTGCATTCTTAGGGTTCAGTCCAACTGTTTTGTTATTGTGAGAGCAGACCCATTGAATATGACAACTTATTTAATTTATTTAAATTCCTTTCCATTTGTTCTTCAGTGTTATAACTATACTTTCCAACATTTCACACATGCAAAGTGGGACACATGCCACCAAGAAACATCAGAAGGTAATACAAGCTAGGATGGACTGCAGCAGTTTGCGTTTATCTGAACTTACAGGTGTAAGAGCAAGATCCCCCTTCTTTCCCATGCTGTGTTAACTGAAAGTAGTTTTTGTCAAGAAAAGATTGGACCAAACCTGTAGAAAATACTTTGTGATGTGGGTAATTAAGTGCACCTGTGGAGAGCCATGTGACTTTAGCTAAGTCATGCTGATTCATGCTGATAAGCAATCAGGGGAGAAGGTTGCATCAGGTGTGGGAAGACTGCAAAGACTGCAAAGATTGGTAGGATTGCATCAGCTAGTGTGAGTATAAATGTAGCTGAGAGCTAGCCAACAAGTTGCACATGGTGCCTGATGTGTCAGAAAGAGTAAGCAGAGGGATGCTGGAATGCCTTCTGGAGATTTTTGTAAACATGTACACATTGTAACTCAAGAATAAATTACCTCCTTGATGGAAGAAAACAATTGGTGTGGGTGAGTTTTTCCTGGCTACAGTGCATTGCTGCTAAGATATTCTCTGCTGCTAGGTATGCTTCCAAAGGTGTGGGAGCAATCTCTCCTATATTTTGGGCATGATGGTTTTGCACCTTCAACTTAGTTTGCAGCAATTGAAGTAAGTTGAAGATAAAGGAAGAAAGCAACAGCAGAAGGAGAATGTAGTACATTGTCAAGGCAACAGAAAAGTAGGATGCCAGAGAATTAATGGAGACTGTCCATGTTAAATTGGGACAAATAGAGTGGAGTGCATGTATAAATGATTGCAGCCATCCTCTGTTTTAATTCATGCTGTAAGCCACCCTGTGTTCTTCACTTGGAGAAAGAGAAAGGTTGTAACTAACTAATTAACTAACCAACTAACAAACTAACAGAATAAATAGATATGTTGACTCACCAAGCTGCTACTGATTTGACAAGTGTACTCAAGTTAGGACTAACAATTGGGTTTAAGCCATTGGCTGCTGTCTAGTAACATCAAATTGAGGACAACCATGCAGGAGTACAAAGTAATCTACTGTATAAAACTCAAAGTTTATGTGTTTGTTTGCTGTGTCAGGTAAAGACCTCATATGATTGGATGTGTCAGGCAAATGATATGATTGACTGTGTGAGATGAAGACCTCATATGATTGGCTGCCTAAGAAAATTCTATGGTATCCTGGAGTTTGCAGTTTAGGGAGGGGCGTTTAGAATTCTCAGACAGAGACCTCTTGGGCCTGGCCAGTTACTATGGAGATAAGGCCTAGCAGCAAGGAAGAGGGCAGTGTATTCCCTGAGAAACCCAACATCTGTATGTTAATAATACTGAAACCAGATTGGATTGGGGAATATGGGGAAAATCTGCAGGTACTGGACAAGACAGTTTGGCGAATTAGAGACACAGGCTCTCAAATCTTTCTAACAAGTACCTATGAAAAAATAAAATCCTAGGCAATGCTGGGTATATATGCTAGTCTTACATAAGTCTCATGACATCTGACAGAATCACTCCCAGGTAAATTGAAAATTGCATTGCCACTTAATTCTGAGCAGTTATGTGGTTTTATCCTGTAGTAGCTTTGCTTGAGCAGAAAGTGTTTCTGCTCAGTCAGGTTTATCACAGTTTTAGCCAATCCATTCTTCCTACTCAAGTCACTTTTTCCAGACTGTTTGAAAAACCATGTCTCTCTATATATAAACTGGCTAAGGTCTGCAGGGGAAGGCTTTCTTTCAGTCCCACCACCATCCCAGGCTCACCTGGTAAGAACATGGGACTGAGCTTCTCAGTGGCTGCTCCTACCCTGTGGAATACTCTTCTATGGGAGACTAGGATGGTCCCCTACCTGCTTTTCTTTCATAGGTGGGTAAACATACTACTTTCTAAGCAGGCCTTCAATAGGTGAGCTGGAGACCTTTTTACTTTTTTCAGTTGTTTTTAAAAATCTATTGTTGTACAATTTTATGTTTTTTAATGCTTTAATTGTTTATATGCTTTTGATGCTTTTTAACCTGTTGGAAGCTGCCTTGGATCCTATCTTGGGAGAAATGGTAGCATTTAAACACAACAAATAAATAATAAATATAAAACACCCTATAACCCTAAGTTACAGGATTATTTGGATGTGAGGGGGGATAAAGGGGTAAGTGGAATTGGGGGAAAACGGTGTTCCAGCTTCAGTGAACAGGCATGCTTTTGTCTAAGATTAATTAAACACTGGATACAATGCAACTATTTGATTGCATTTTTAGCATTTCATTGTTTCAACTTTGGTGTCAGTGATGGAGTCATTCTGGCACGAAGTCAGAAAGTGACTTTTAAAAAGCCTTTGGGATTGTGGATTTTATCTGACTTGCACTTGTAGTATGGTTGGTATTATGTCAAACTGTTTTACCTGCTTTTAAATTGTCTAGTTTTAAGTGATAAACATTTTTTGGTTTTTAAAATTATTGTTAATGTTATTTATTGTCTTAAGCTGATTTTATTCTATGCTTCCTTGAGATCTTTGAATATAAATATATTAATAAATAAAGAAGCTGCTTGATTGAATCAGTGGAACTTACATAAGCATTGATTTACCAAGTTCCCATCGATTCAATATGTCTACTGCAGTTAGAACGAATAGTAGTGTTTAAGCCTATGTTCTTATTTACATTATTTAATCCTCTTTACTAGATGTGTGTACATTCCTATCAGACTCTAATAATGTTCTAAGTATTTGACTGAAAAAGTGCCATCTGACTTTCTTTTGCTAAGGCAACTCAAAGGTCACTTGGATTTTTTTTAGTTTTCTTCAGATGCTTTTTTTGTCAGTGCTTCAAATGCAGTAGTCTCAAATTATGACCCTTTAAAAAAAAAAGTGAAAGATTGCTCATGATGTGCATTCTTTTTTTATGTAGGAAAACAAGAAATAAAGATGTGGTATGAATTCCACCCCTCATGTTATGAAAGAGATCTAATTTTTTGCCAAAGACAATATCAATGAAAATCAACGGCACAAAACAAACAAACAAACCCTAGTCTAATTTTAATCCCTTGCTTGTGAATCTACTCCATTTTCTCCCAAAACCAAGACCTAGTTCTCAAACCTACATGTGAGGTTGTAAAGCTGTTTTCTAGTCCATTCCATTTGAAGTGCAGATAGGACTTCATATAAAAAAGGAGTCTTCTTCCATCATGGACTGTCATGGCAGAGAAAGATACACTGAACTACACCATTCTACCCATTTTGATAACACAGACTCTCAAGTATCTATCCTGTGGAATTATGAGATTTCTGCTTCAGTGAGGTACTTAGAATTCTCTCCTAGATTTTGCTGTACTTTGGGGTTAGTTTGTTAATTTGTTATTTAATGGGTTTATATCCCACTTCTTGTTGATGCTGTTGTTGTTTGCTGTCACATCATTCAGACATAGAACAACTCTAAGGTGAACCTATCATGGGATTTTCTTGCCAGAATTTGTTCAGAGAGAAGTTGCTCTTACCATATCCAAACTTATATTGTGAAATTGTTTTCCTCTGCATGCTGATAGCTCCTTCTTCTTTCTCAGTGGTCCAACTGGTCCCCAGAACTGGCTATTGGAAATGATTGATCAATTTCTACTACCCATGAGAATCTCCAAATTTGTCTTGAGGTTTTACTTTAGACAAAATTCTGTGGTACATTACTGTAGCCATAACTGAGCATGCAAAGAGGAGGAAGGGATGAATGTGATAGTCAGCCTGGAGGTCTTGGATTTCAATGTCTTCTTTAAGTAAGGTTGACTCATGGCTTCAATATCAATGGGGCAGTAAATTCTCCCTAGGATAGTTTAAACTTTAAAAGAGCAATCCGAGATGTTGAGCAACCCCTTTAGGTTCGGCAGCTTGCATAGCTTCTTTAGAGTTCAAAACAAAATCCAGAATGGATTTACGACCACAAATAAATGGAAGCCAACAACACTTACTGTCTTTAAATGGCTACACTTTGTATTGTTACCTATTGGGAGTGCTTTGATGTGTGTTCATGCATGGCAGGGGGTTGGACTGGATGGCCCCTGTGGTCTCTTCCAACTCTTTTATTCTATGATTCTCGCTTGAGTAGTCTCTATTGATGAAATTTGAGATTCCCTACAGTGGCAAAATCAGTTATTTTTTCCAGCTTTGGTATGTTGCACATTATTAAATGTATCTAAATCAATGTTGTGCTGATCAATGATTACACATCTCAGATCACATAGTGAAACACAGAATGAACTATGATTGATTGCAAGATGAGACACACAATAGACAAATCCCTTGGTATTTGTACTACTATTAATGTTGTGTGTACTTTAAGCCTGTGCAAGAGATGTTAGCACATTTATTTTGAGTTAGCAGAGTTTCTGGTCCAAGCCATAAAGGTAGAACAAAATAATATTTTGAGCATACAGATATATATTTTGTGGTACTTCGTTATTTCATTATTACTAAAAAGCGAGACTCCATCTGATTTTGGAAGCTAAGCAAGGTCAGCCCATCAATGAATACTAGGTGCTGTACACTATATTTCAGAGGAAGGAACTGACAAAACCTCCTCTGAGTATTTCTTGCCTAAGAAAACCCTATAAAATTCAAGAAGTTGCCATCAGTTGACAGATGACTTGAAGGAACACAGGCATGTGCATATGTGCACACACACATAGACTTCATTATTTTGGTAATCCCCAAGAAATACTGAACACAGAGAAGCACGATCAGCTAAACCAAGAAGATTCCATCAGAATTCCATTAAATTGAATATTCATTCTGAGAGAATCTTTACAACATTTTACTTAGCTCAATAGTCACAGAATTATCCTTAGTCAAGCCAGACATAAACCATTATTCTCAGGGCTTTGTCAGACTAAATTATATGTGAAATTCCATGAACCCCAGAGAGAGTCCCCTGAAGCTTTACTATATTGGCAATTCTCTTGAGGCTTACCAGCTACGGAAGTACAAAATTCAGTTGCTTTCTTCAGCACAAGTAGGTGAGAATATTTTCTTTGGTTCCCATCCAAGTAGAATTTCAGTCTCCCTTCTGAATTACACTCTAGTTTCTAGGTTCAATGAATTCAAAGTCTTAACAGTGAAAGAAATTCAAACACTGCCAAGTCTTGAATGGTTTTGCTCTGAAATAGAGAATGAAATTTGCATCACATTGACATTGTATGGCAGTCAGTTCTTGGATTATCAGCCAGAAAATGGGAGGACTCTGCAGGTTTTTCGTTTCACAGACCCTAAACTATTTTCCCCATCCTGAACTGCACTGCAAATTGCACTTAGTTATGATAAGGGAGAGGTTTGTTTTTCAAATGTCCATAATGAAAATGAATGGGTATGATTTCTTATCACAACATTAAAATGAAAGTTTTAAAGACACAAAATATTAGATATCTGGAGCATAATTGACCAGTACACTCTATAGCAGCTGGGGCTTCCAGGGGCCCTTTCATACTACACAATTGTAGCACTATGAATCCCACTTTCATTGCCATGGCTGCATCCCACAGAACCCTGGGATTAGTACTTCAGTGAGGCACTAGAAATCTCTAAATGAGAATGTCTAAATACTGTTCCCTAGAGTACAAACCCCAGGATTCCATAAGATGTGGCCATGACAGCAGTATCATTATGTAACACTGTATGAGTGTAGTGTGAAAGGATCCCAGGTCAATGAGGTGGGAAATCTCTTCCAGTTTTTTGGCTGCAGTTTAAAAGAGCTATCCAAGATACTGGCCCTATCAGCACTTTGCATATCTCTGTGAAAGTGCAACTAAAACCCTGAGGGAGACAACTACTCCATTGACATGGAGATCACCTGCCACCATTTCAGGGACTTCCTTATCCTTGATCACATCTTAGGACACTGGTGAGTGTATGTTGAGTTTTAGGCTGGGCAGTAGGTTGGTGAGAATGACTTCGGTATTTTAACTATAATAATTAAACCAGAAATTCAATAGATAATCTAATATATAAAAGGCAAAGTTTGTTTCCCTGTGTCAGGCGAAGACCTCATACGATTGGCTGCCTAAGAAGAGCCTATGGAATCCTAGGGTTTACAGTTTAAGGAGGGCCTTTAGAATTCTCAGTCAGAGAGCTCCTGGGCCTCAGTCAACTCTGTCTGTCTTGCATAGGCCAGTTGCTATGGAAACAAGGCCAAGCAGCAAGGAGAAGGGCAGGCTATTCCCTCAGGAATCCAACTTCTGTATGTTAATAACTTTGAAGACAGATTGGATTGGGGAATATGGGGAAAAGTTACTGGACAAAATAGTTTGGGGAATTAGAGACATAGGATCTCAAATCTTTCTAACAAGTATTACTTATGAGAAAGTAAAATCCTGGACAACATTGGGTATATATGCTAGTTAGTAAAACAAATTTAAGTAAATCTGGACTTTTCACACTTTCTGTTTATGTCTGCGTGCAGAATGTTGGTTCTTTCAAAGAGAGATGGGAAACTTGCCCCTTGCCCAAGTGTTGCTAGGCTACTGTTTCCATCTTCTCTGATCATTGACTATGCTGACTAAGGTTGATGGAAATTGGAGTCCAACAACATCTACAGGTTCTATACCCTTGTTCTGTCATACTGTCACCTCTGACCAGGGCTGGCCTCAAAAGCTAGCATTACTGGTCATCTTCTGAGACTTACACCACACAAGATCATAGAATCATAGAGTTGGAAGAGACCACAATGGCCATCCAGTCCAACCCCCTGCCATGCAGGAACCCGCATCAAAAATGGTCTGCTACCTTTCACCAGAACCCCTTGATCCTTCTGCTCTACCAGATGGCTGTCACTGCCTGTTTACTTGTCCTCTTTGAAAAAAAAATATTGGTAGTTACCTCCTTATACTGTGGTCTCTCCCGCTGAAAAGTGATGTGGCTTAGGTCTGAAAGAAGAGGGGAGAAATAAAAACACCACAGTCAGCAACTGGTTCATGAAGTGTAGGGACCGACATTTAAGACGAGATGCCACTGAGATCTTGCCCAAGGTTTCCATGTCTCTCCAACACTGGAACCAGGATTGCAACTGTGACAGACCTGCATAATTTGTGGTCCTTCAAGCTGACGGAAAATCATTAGGTATGCTTGGCTTTACCAGCCTGAAACCTCAGAGCTGGATGCATGAACAAGCCTCAGTGGTGAGTGAGCAATGTCTGGAAAGTATCACACATTATACAGATTTAAACTAGGAGGTCTAGTTATTCTAGATTAGTTAATGAACTGGCTCAATGCCCACTTCCAGCCTTACTTGTCATCACTGTAATTTCTCTTGCGCAAAATACTTTTCACTTCAGCGTTCATGTCAGGATCATTATCCAGCCTGTTCAATGTCACTTTATCCCGACAGCTCCTTTTATGTCACCAAGGCAGACTCATTAAGCACCTCCATTTACACACCTCCTTGTTTGAAAGGAGGCTTTTGTTGCTTTTGTGATATTTTTTAATGACAAAGTAATTAAGCCTTATAGCAGACAGAAATATTATGTCTGCATATAAAAGCATAAAGAGGGAGAAGCTTTTAGGACATTCATATTACTCAAAAATTGCTTTGATTCAGGGAAAAAAATGACATTTTGACAGGGCATTAGTCATAAAAAGAAGAAAGACAGGAAGGAAGGTGAATTAGACTTCACAGATATATGAGGTGATGGATGAGCAGTTTTCATATCAAAGAGGAGGACTGTGTGCACTTCTATGTCTTGCTCCCTTGCCATCTGAAGATTGCATCAAGCAAAGGCAGTTGCTGTTCTGAACTTATAGCTGAGGTAAATTGAGATTTTCATGAGGCTATTTCCTAAAGAAGGTAAAGGATTAGATATGTTCATGAGAATTTACAGGCTTTCGGGGATGCTACAGGCTGTCGGGAATTGGGAGATTAAAAAAAGCAAAACAAAATAATGTAGTTTCTCAACAAGATTCCCTAATGAAACTCATATACATGCCAGCCTTCCCCACACAAGGACCAGGTTAATGTCTGCTAGGCTTGGTCATTGGGCCCAGTGGTCAGGAGACAAAGGAAAGGGCACAGACCACAAGATATTTAGGGAAGATCTTCTTGTATAGGGAAATGTGACTCACTTTGGCCCTTTCCACACAAGGCTGGTGAATCGGTTCATGTCGTTTCTTACCGGATTTTCTAGGCTTGAAACAAGGTGACTTTCCCTCATTCTTTCCGCACAGCTATTGCATATGTTCCTTTCTGTTTCGGAGAAGTGCAAGTTCATGAATCCACACTGCCTCCACCATGGCCACTCCCGCTACTCCCTTCACCTCGTCCCGTCAGCTGTGATTGGCCCTTTTTTTTTGCATGGTTTAGTACATCATTGCCTACGTGCGTACGTGTGTAACTACCCCCTGGTCCCTCCCATGAGCCCTCCCCTGACCACCAATTTGCATTGGCGCGAATGTACATGTCTGCACCACTGTGAAAGTACAAATTGGATCGATCTGGAAAATTGGAAAACCGATTTCTTCCAGTTTTCAAATAGCACGCTTTACCACCACATGGGGGTGCATTTAGTTGGAATTACGTGTGGAACGAGGGTAAATAAACTGAACCTAGTCCGCTCCAAGGTGCAGAAGACCTCCATGGCAAGATGCATTGGCCCGCCTTAATAACCGCATGCGGAAAGGGCCTTTGTTTGCATGGTGTTGATTTGAAGAAATAACGTTGTGAGGAAGCTGGAAAAAACTGAGAAGAAAAGCTGAAGGGTAGAGATTTGCTCCAACCTATAATGCAGGAAATTGTAAAAATAACCCCCACCCCCGGTTAGCTTAAAACCAGGAATTAGTTGAAGGCATGCACTATAGGCAAATGTCCAGCAAAAGGAGGTAAGTTTAGCCTGCAAAGAGAAGAGACATATATGTGCAGTAAACAGTCAAGGAATTAAGAATTTAAATAATTCATGGTTATTTGTTAACACAATCACAAAATGTTTTGTCTTTTCTCAATAACTTATTGAGACATTACTCTAACCTATGAGTTACTACTACAGGTCCTATCTGAATAAACGTTCAGGCTCACACACTTCCTACTCCCCTGTCTTCCACAGACATGGCCATGAGGCAGGAACCAGAAGAATCCTCACATACATTGTATCTAAACTCTGGGAACTTTAGCTAGTTTAAACTGTGGTTCATGAAAAAAGGAGGATCATAAACCATCATTTTAACAACAGTCTTAATTAGCCACAGTTTCTTCACGTTCAGTCATAACAAGGAGCTATGGTTGGTTTTAGCAAAAGATTCTGGTATCTTTCCTGAAATGGAGGAAGCAAGCAAAGCACAAGCAAGAACACTATGGCAAAATGGCTGAACACTTCCCTATCTTCTGTTGCTTTGAGTTGTTGGGTCATGCATCTAGTGCAAAAATCAGGCATGGGAAGCTCTAGACAATATAGCCAGTGCTGTGGGATGATGGGAGGAGCTGTAGCCCAGCAACATCCAAAAGTTGC
Organism: Iguana delicatissima; assembly: GCA_948472985.1. NCBI lineage: Eukaryota > Metazoa > Chordata > Lepidosauria > Squamata > Iguanidae > Iguana > Iguana delicatissima. Next base: position 122,004 of record CAOKZL010001950.1, on the reverse strand, counting down.
CCGTGCTTATGCTGAGCCAATACCTTAGCTTTATGTGCAAAAAATCCAAATGCAAATGAATGCTTAGATTTTATCTGAGTTTCAACTTGCATAAATTGAGCTGTAACAGCCTGGTATGTCCAAGTAGCTACAAATGGAAGTCAGCCAGGAGTCTTTTTAAAATATTTATTTATTTATTTATCCACAATTCAAAGCAGGGCATAAAATCAAAAGATCAGCAAAAATGGCTAGTGATTTCCCACAATTGAGATAGTCTCAGATTAGTTATACTGGGACACTGGGTCGCAAAGTTCAGTGCTAGGAAAGATATTGAACAGTGATGCAACAGAATGATCAAGGAAGCATGTTAAATCAATTCAACAGTTGGCAATTTCCATTGGTCCCCAATGCCCCAATATTGATCTGCATCCTCATTGTAACCCCTATACCTCCCCAGAATTTGGGAGAGAATTTTTTTATCCCCAAGTATCCAGTTGCATCCCACAAACATCAGTGGGTGCCCCTGTTCCACTGGATTTTGACCACCCCTTACTTATTTAAGGGCTTTCAAACCAGGAAGTGAGTGAGCCTCCTGCTTTTAGACACTTCCTTTTTTGAAGAAAAAATAGATTGCCTAGAATTAAGGATGGTGAAAGAAAGGCAATAGCACAGTGGCAAAATGGCTGATCACTCCCCATGCTACCAGTTGCTATTGGCTATGAAGGTGGGAAGCCCTCCATTTTGGAGAATGTGAAGAGAATGAACACCCGTGGGAAATCACAAAAATGGTCTTAAGGTTTGCAGAGTCCACAGGGCACACTTTGATTTATATTGGCATTCTTTGCTACTGTGAAAAAGGACAACTATTGTAATCAGGTAGGTGATTCTTGCATTCAGCTATACAAGTCTGACATTTTCCTCTTTGGGACATAATAGAAAGTACATTATAATGCCATATCCTGGCACCATGTCAAACAACTTCCATGAATGCCTCTGAAAAAACACAAAGCAAGATAAAATGAAGAAGCTAGAGCAAATGCAAGCTTTGAGCTTATCTTATGTTGGCAAAAGTGTAGCCTCTAGTAAAATACCACAGCAGGATAACCCCAATACACACAAAGCAGGATATTTTCCAGCAAAAAGAAAGGGGGGACAAGATAATACTGCAGGATATAGAAAGGAAATGATCCTTGTACTATGCCACACCCCTACATCTTTATATTAAAAACCAAAACCAAATATATTTCAGGAGGTGATCAGAAGACTGGGTAAGAAAAACATCCTTCACAATTGAGGAGTCTAGCTGATTATTTCTTTAAGACTCATTTAAATAAAATCTTAGCTGTAATGTATTGTTTCTGTTTGCAGACCTTACTTAAAATTATTTAAAAGCATATTCAACAGGGCATCTGTAAGATACAATAGCTTACAGATTCAAACTAGCTGAATGCACTTTTGTCAATTTTTATAATGTCGCTATCTGTGAATTTGTATTTTGTTAGAACCACTAGAGATGGATAATTTTAGCAATTCTCTTTCTCATTTTTTCCCAATCCTTCATTCTTTTCATCCCATTTTCAAATCAGCTTGTGGTTTGAAAATTAGAATGCATTTTCAAATGCGTCTCTTAATATGCATGGTTATATGCAATTTTGCATAATACAACATTATCACAAGTCATTTTCCCTAGAATAATCCAATTTCAATTCAATAATTTGGTAAAATTGTACAGGAATGTCATTCAAAAACAAAACAGCCTTTTTTTTTTCTTTTCCAAGAAGTGAAAATCAGGATCAGCATGGGGAGATGCTGTTTGCATTCCACTTTGTTATCAACACAGTTTTCCACAGCATAAGTTTAGGATCATGAAACAAGACAACTAAGAACAACGTGGAGTACCTGACCTATTTCTTAAATCTGCCTCTAGGGTGGCACAACTCTTGAAGGCCAGCTTATCACAGTTACAGTATTCAGGCTCTTGATCTTTTTAAGATTCCGCTTCTACTGTGATTTGTTGCAATCAGTGTTGTAGCACCATCACAGCTGAGGGTGGAAATCATGGCTTGTCACATTCTTTTGTGGAGAATGAGAAATTGCAAACCTGTTCTCCTTGCCTGTGAGATAGTGAAATATTTCCTGTTGGCAAGGGCAAGAGTTCTTGCTTTGTTAGAACTGTTTTTGTGCAAATGGTATCAACTGCACACAAACTGCATAGCAAAATTTAAATTAAAATAAAATCATCAGAAGGGTGGCACACATCATTTTCATTCAACAGCCAGTCTTTCTGTTCCAGCTGAGTATGTACTTTGTGTTACAATCGGAGAAAGGACATTGGTTTTATACAGACATTTTTGCACAAACTGCAGACACCTTGCCTGGAAAAACTTTCTAATTCATGCATTGGAAACAAGAAGTCCATGGAGGTTAAAGGTTTCCTAACATGCTACCTAAATGTGTTGAGTTCACCTTTTTGGTCAAGAATGGGAAAAAAAACCCTATAAATATTTTTTGCACCTCTAGCTGGAAGAAATGGCATAAATTGTTCCATTCATGCTTTCATGTTTCCTTTAAGATTAAATGAATTCTTCATTGTATCGGGTGAGGGTGGTTGAATTTCTTCTGCTTTTGTGACTAGGCTGAGCTGTGTCTATAAGCACACAGATTTTTTTTTAAGAAAAGTGGAATATATGCAGAGAGTTAGATATGGATTAACATAATTTCTTCTGCTTTTGGAATGTTCTTGTAAGCACTCACTCCTTTAGAATTTATCAGTATGTGGTAATTATAATAGTTATATTTAAACAGACCTTTGGCACTAAACTCATGTTTAGTTTTAATTTGTTGTGAGCTACTTTGGGCACTGGACTAAGAAAAAGGTGAGATATAAATTAAATAAACAAGTCAATAAGCATATGGGCCAGTGTTCAACACAAGCTACATAGTTAAGTATACTAACTGGCCCAAATTTGATAGAAATATCATTCACTTGAGCTCCAGTCATTGGCAGAATGGACCTCCTTCTCCCCAGTGCAGCTGATGCCCAGGAAAATAGTTTGGGAGGAAAGTTACTATCATGGTAATAGTGTTACAGTCATGGGTAAGTAGTGATTGTGAATACAGAAGAGTTATAGATGAATAAATCTGGATAACTGTTCCATATTCATGACTGCTACCTTACCACAATTGTGATACTGTTACTCTTCCCACCTACTTTGCCAGGCATCAGCTGTAAGGGGAGAAGGAGGTCCATTCCCTGGTGATTGGAGTACAGGAGAATGACATTTCTAATGAGGTTTGGAAGTGTCAGGTCAGGAGACGGTACTTAGTTAAATATATTTATTAAATTATATAAGAAGATGGTGTAGAATACTGACCATTAGAATTATATAATAGAGCTATTATATACTAGATATAAAGCATGGACAAGAATCTCCCTCGTGTCTGAGAGAGAGACTGGCCTCTGATAAGCAGGGCTGCAATAATAACTCAGCCTCCAAACCACTTTACTGAGCATCTGCTTCCTGACAAGATGGAAATCCATTGTGTCGAAGATCAGACTAAAGTTTCAATATTTCCATCAGGTTTGGAAGGGTCAGGCTGGGGGAAGTTACTTATGTATGTGCTCACTTAATTGTAAACTGATACAGGATGCCAGCCAACATGGTTACAATGAGAAAACTGGCAAAGAGATGAGTGGTCCATCTACCCAAAGCCTGATCCTTAGTAACTGGATCTAAAATAGTAGCTGAGAAAGTCATCTTTTTGAGACAAAATAGAACGATTACCATTCACCTAGACAAGTTTTACCTTCATCAACGTAAAGTTTTTCACATGTGTTGAATGACTAATGCCTCATCCCATTTAATATTGTTATGTTTGTTAGGAATAAGTCTCATTGAAGGCAGTGAGATTGCATCCAAATACAGTGGTCCCTCCACTTGTACACTCATGCCTTCCTCCCAATTCTCCCCCTCCCATTCCCTTGCCTTTGCCTGGGCATGCATGCCTTTCTTCACTGCACCCGGGCAAAAGGCAAATGAGTGGGAGGGAGAGATCCGTGCATGGAGAAGGAGGCCACCTGTGTGCCTTCCCCCATTCTCCCCCTTCCATTTCCTTGCCTTTGCCCAGGCACATGTGGCTTCCTTTTCTGCACCCAGACCCTCTCCCCCATAAATGTGGAGGGAGGACTGTAAACAGTCATGATTTAACTGCACAATACTATTGGTAATTTAATATGTGAATTCTTGTGCACATGTGCACACAAAGGCTGTGTGTGGGGCTTCCAATTCTGAGTGATTTGGATTTGGGTCCAATTCGGTATGGATTGATCAACAGCCAATCTGATTTGATCTGGACCCAGAATTGACATTTAGAAACTGAAATTTCTAGTCCGTCCCACTGATTTGTTTTAGAAAATAAAAATGCAACTAACATTATTATTATTATTTTGGACACATCTGCATAAAATGTGTTCACATCATAAACTTTAAGAAGCAGATAAACCAGCTAAATTTCAGACAAGGGATCAATATTTAAAAAAACAAACTGTTGACTGCTCAGGCCTGGGAATTTATGTTCTATTTGTTCTGACTCTGTTGCCCTAGTATTGAGTAAACTTTAAAGAGATTCCTGGAGGATCCCTAACCAGTACAGTCAAGAAACTGTCCCAAAGAAGAGGAAATCAGTGAGGCATCAAGTTAACAGACAGAAGTACTTGGTGGGGAGAGACTGGTAGAAAGGCAGAGATTCAGTTGTTATACTTCTCACCTCTTGAGTTTTGATGGTAGCAAAGGTGGCTGATGGCTTCCATGTCATTGTTAAGTGGCAGATGAATAGGGATGGAACAAATGTTCAATGTTATTTGTTTCATGACAAAAGAAAAAGTGTGAAACTGGTTAGGAAGTATGGATATAAGAATTTTGCAGTTCTTGCTCAAACCAACATGATGCTGAGTGCCAGTGTGGTGTAGTGGATTGAGCATTGGACCATGACTCTGGAGACCACAGTTTGATTCCCTCTTCAGCCATGGAAACCCCACACTCTCAGCCCCTAGAAAACACCATGATAGGTTCACTTTAGGGTCACTATAAATCATAAATGACTTGAAGGCACATAAAAAACAATGACATTCCCACATCCAAAAGTGTTTTGGGAAATTATATTAAACGCAGGTTTTTAATGTGTAAATTTTTTTGTGTGCAAATCTCTACGTTTATGCTTGAAAAATTCTGTTTCCAGAAACATATGTTGTGATTCCCAAATAAAGATCATTCTAAACAGTAGCTACTTGCATAAGGATGAGACTTACCTCAGTGCTAGCCCACATGTTTTTCAAAGTCACATGTGCAGGCAGGACAGATAACACTTTCACTTGAAACTCTGGAGCACCTTTGCCAGTCAGTGCTGCTCAGTAGGCCAGATGAAGACATCTGATTAAATATACAACAGTTTCCCATGTTCCTAAACTTTAGCAGAGAATTCCAAGTGTATTCAGAACACTACAGTTCCCAGGACTCTTTGTTGAGCAGATTTAAGGATCAGAGTCAGCGAACTAGCAACTGCAGACAACCCATACAGTAATGCTAACTCTCTCTCTCTCTTTTTTTTTTCTACTGATACTGACACTTCTCAATAGAAATAATGGGGGGGGGCGAGAATTCTTTTTATTTTGGAATATCTGTCTTCATTCCATTCCCTTTGAAGTTGTCAGCTGGGTACTTGTAACACGGAATGGTACCTTCATTTCTATGACAGCTCCACTTAACTTATACATAGGTGAAGCAATGCACATACTTACAATGATCCCAAACCAAAATAATGAGAGTGAATCACACATCCAGTTTATAAAAGTTTTATAAACTGTGAAATGTTTTGGCATAAAACACCAGCTTCGGTTGCTGGCATTTTTTGTTACTGAAGCTGGCAGTTTATGCCAAAACATTTCACTTTTTATAAAATCTTTACGAACTCGATGCATGATTCATAGTCATGATTTTTGTTTGATAGCTTCTGTTGCATAGACTTCATATGTCTATTCCAGGGAGTGGACAAACCTGGGATTTGAGTCTACCGCTCTGTCACTGACAGTCATCCACTTCCAAGGTAATGCTGAAGCTGGAACCCACTATACCACTATATCATGCCATATATATATTTTCTAAATAATATATCTGTCAAAAGTGTGGCTTTTAACAGCTGCAATTCCTCAGCATTGGGGAACTTATGTGAATACAGAAAACCCCTTAACATGAAAGAGTGTTCCTTAAAAATAGATTTAATTGCATTTTAAGAAGAATGGGATTTTAAGCACCTGTAGTGCAGCTTTCAATTATTGAACAGAGAGTTAAGGGCTTTCATGACTAGACTGACTGTGTGAAAAGGGACAGGACATTGTTATACAATCAATTTTCTCTGAGGGTAGAGTGAGGTCCAAAGAGCACTGAAGATGGCAATTTATGCCATAACAGTTCGTGTCTCATAAAATATCAGCATACATTTTCAAATACTCATTTATTCCAGTAAGAAAATATTGTGTTGCACAATACAGATTTTGGTGGGAAGGAATTTCTGATTTCATCCTGTTTCACCAGCTCACCACATAATCTTCTTGTTAGCTTTCTGGCAGGCTGTCTGAAAAACCTCAGGAGATTTACCTTTCAAACCTCTCCTCCCTCTCTTTCTCTCCCCCCACCCCGTGTGTATGTGTGTGTATGAGAATATCAACCCAAGCATATTGTGTGCCAAAAAAGAGAAGCCATGACAGTTTGGAGAGTAGAACATGGGCAGTCAACTTAGGTAGGTCTGGAGAAGGGTAAATCTTCACCATTAGTACTCATTAACTTGTACGAGATACCAAAATATTCTAAGGGGAAGGCTCATAAACACCAAACTGCTACGCATCTTTTTTTTCTTTTTTCTATCTTTTGTGTGAATGCGTAATAATGTCTTCAGTGATGGGGGAGAGGTACATGAGAGCTCCAGGATAACTGTGGGCTTCAAATAAAACTAAGGGAAATGTTCAGCTAATCAGCCATACAATATTACAACCACTGAGCTCAGGTACAGCCTACCACAGAAGGCAAGTTTCCAAGATAGATTGCAAGTAAACATAATGTTCTTCTTTTTTTCCTCCCCTGTTTCACTCTTATGATTTGTCCTGTACCAGTATCCTCCAGAGAGAGAGAGAGGGAGAGAGAGAGAGAGAGAGAGGAGTTACAGAGGCTTTAAAAAGGAAGGTGGAATGTGATGTACTTGTTGCATAATAATTCAGTCACTCATGTTTGACATCTCATGGTTGAGAGAGCGTTCAAGCTTCTTTTATGTTTTCTTTCTGAAAAGCACTTTGGGACTTTTCTCAAAAACAAGAATGGAATTTATTTCACCAGTAACAGGACCAAAAGTATTTAGAATGATTAAGAAAGGTCTTCTCCCTGAGCTAACTTAATAAACTGTTGGTTCTTGTGAGTTTTTCAGGCTTTGAGACCTTGTTCTGGTTGTATTTTTCTCCTGACATTTTGCCTGCATCTGTGGCTGGCATCTTCAGAGGAATGGTGAATTGGAAGTGGAGTGGAGAACATATTAATAAATTATTAAACTGTTTTTCTGAATGGCACTGTACCAAAGGAGAATTCAAACAGCAAATCTACTTCTACCAAAGTCTAGGGCCAGAGGTGGGGTGAGGGGTGTTACCCCAAAACATAGGTGCCACAAGGACCAACCTGTGATGCCAGTAGTTCCTTGCAAAGGTGGGGAATTAATTAGCTCAAAATCAGGAGGCTAACAAGAGGGAAGCAACTTAACGAGATCTTGCTACCAATGTTTACAGGCTCACGCAGGAAAAGAACCAGCCAGTGATTCAAAAGTAAGCTAAAAATGAAGAGAATTCACTCATGCATGCACACAAGAGACACACAATCACACATTCACACAAGAGCTGGCTGAAGGGAGGGGAAAAATTATGGATAGAGAGGCTGAAGGTTTTGGGGGGATTTATAATTACTAATTTATAATAATTTATAATTACCAGTCTAGAGAAGCAGTGAAGAGCAGAAATGTGTTTTGGCTTAGGTAGGACCTAAGGACAGTTCTCATTCAGGAGCCAGATGGACAGAGTGACAGGTAGACTTTTGAAGGACTGCACTGGGCATCCTGAAATCAGGGGTATTTGTACCCTGAAAATGGCCTGTGGCAATGAAGTTTCCAGATGCAAGACAAGGGGAACCTGTTGTGGACAATAGGTCTTTCACCTGTTGATGGGCTTAGTGCTTGATTGACAATGACATGATTGGTGTTGTAATAGCTATCTATTGTGGGTGCTACAAGGAAAAAGGAAGGAATCCAGGTGTATAGATGGATATCTATCAATCAGTGCCCTGATGGGCTTCTCACAATGGCATTCTCCAGGAAATTCCAGCTTCTATTATTCTCTGGAACAGCAGTGGTTTACCTGACAATTGACCTAGGTTATATCAAGAGGGGTTTTTAGGCTGACCTGCCTGTTGCCTCATGTTTACAGTCAGGTTTCTTCCTCTTTTGGTTTGACCTCCCAGTCACCTTCAAGTTGGATTTTGATATCAGTGCCAATTAAAGTGTGTTGCCAATTAAATATGATGCCAATTAGATGTGGTGCCCATTCCAAACCATACTGATATCGGGGACCCCCAAAGTGGGCCTTACAGGGGATAGACTCAGAAAATATCTGAATTTTTTTTTTGAAGTCACTCAGAAAATTTACCCAATTTTAGACCCCTAAAAGTATGCCTTTTCTCATATTTTCTGTCACAAACTAAGTGTGGACCAATCCCAAACATCTCTCTCCTGTATGGTCAAGATTGAGAACAATCTTTAGTATTTTTTTTTCTGGGTATAAGCTAAACGGTCCCCTATTTCTGATTAGAATGGTGGGGAGCAACTCATCCAACTCGTTTTTAACAAAAGATTGGAGATGCAACCTTATATCTAGTAGTTTAAACAAAAATGAAGAATGACCTTTAAAAAAAATTAAAATAGACAGGTAAAAGACATCCTCACACTCTGTCATAATATTGTTTGAGATACACATTCATTGGGATGTGATGGAAGGTGGAAGGCAGAAAGGATGAAAAGTCTTAGAAGTATGTATTCCATGTGTGATGCTGGAAACACACAATGACTTATGAATGGTGGAAAAGATGAAAAATGCATTTCAGCTAGGAATTCAAACTGTGTGTTGATACTTTGATAATATACTTTCCCCCCTTGCTTGCTTCCGCTAACACAGAAAGGAGCAGCAGGGAAAGAGGGAAAGGGAAAGATGAAAAAGAGATTTAGTAAAATGTGGTCAGTGTAGTCAGGAGATGGAGGTTTATAAGATCCCCTGCTGAGGATTTCCTATTGACTGCTCCTCTTTTGATTTAGACATTCTTTGACATTTGAAACCCCAAAATATTTAAACAAAAATAATGTCTCTTACAATGCTTGAATTTCATCAGATGGAATGTTAACCCTCATGATATGCTCAAATAAGTTGGAAGACAACCATTACTGAATTTTACAGTACTGAATAAAGACATAAACCATCTAGTCCATACAAGCATATAACATCACCTCTTAACTGGATGTTTCATGGGTTATGCTGTGTTTTTTTTCTTGTGTTTGATACTTATTATGAACTGTTTTAAATATTTAAAATATTGTTGTCTATTTAATTTTTTTTGCAACTTTTGTAGCACAAATTGTTTTAACTGTTGCTATTACTGATGTCTGCCTTCAAGTCATTTCTGACCTGTGGTCACCCAAAGGCAAATTTATCATGGAGTTTTCTTGGCAAGATTTTTTCAGATCCAGATTGCCGTTGACCTTCTCTGAGGCTGAGTGGGTATGACCTCCCCAAGATGAGCCAGTGAGTTTCCATGATTGAGCAGAGATTCAAACCCTGGTCTTCCAGTGTCTTAGTCCAGCACTCAAACCACCACAGAATTTGTTTTAACTGTATTTTGTTTTAATTCTTCATGGGAAGCCACTTACTTTCCCATATCAGTAGAAAAGTAGGATATGAGTTACAGTCAAAACTAGACTATATTTTCACCTAGAACAGCAGCCTTATATCATGCCTCTTCTTTTCCCTCTCCCATCAAGCATCTTCCCACGACTGTCAAATACTGATGTCATTATAGTCATCGGACTAAATCCTATTGTTACTCTGAATGACAGCAGACCCATTGAATTAATTAGATACATCTAAGAGTTGACTCACTATTCAATTCAATGGCAGTTAACCAACTGAATTCAGGACACTATGTGTATGTGGAGGGGGCTTCAAGTCACCTATTGACTTATGGTAACCCCATGAATTTAATAGTTTCCTTAGGAAAGGAGATGGCTTTGCCAGTTCCTTCCTCTGAAATATAGCACGTGGTACTCATTGGTGATCTCCCATCCAAGTATTAACCGGGGGTGACCCTGCTTAGCTTCTAAGATCAGATGGGATCTCCTGTCTTTAGGATTTTGTGTGTGTCTGAGAGAGAGTGTATACTCTCTCTCACACACACATTCACATAAACACAATAATCTACATTTCACCTGGCCAAATGTTCAGAGCTTTTGAGATCCTTGGTCTTTTGAATAATGAAGAGTGGGCTTTTGTCTTTCCAGTGCTTCGGTGTGTCTTTTTAGCCATCAAAGGGGCATGGAGAACTTGTTTCTGCTGACCAGCAGTAAATTTCCAAAGCATAGGCAGACAATTAAAAATCATGCAGATTCATGAAATTCAAAGATTGTTCTAAAATGAAATTAATTTGACTAAGAAAACTTTCCCCAAAGGGAAACTACCCAAATTGTGTGTTCAAAAATTCAGGAGGGAAATTACAGCACCAGTAGTTTGCTAACTAAACACGTCAGAGTCAAATATACACAAAACATGACTTTTGCTATACGACCCACAGTTTAAAATTCATAGATGCAGCAGTTTTATTTAATGCTTTGTACATTCTGTATGCTAAGTAAATGTTTTTAAAAAGCTGCAGTAGTTGCAGAGTCCAAAGCAATTATCTACTTGGTTAAGGAAAATAGGGCAATCTAATTTTTTGTTTGACTCTTTCTTGAAACTAATATTCACTGACAATAAGTATTTACAGCTCTTGTGAGTTTCTTTCTTTCTTTCTTTCTTTCTTTCTTTCTTTCTTTCTTTCTTTCTTTCTTTCTTTCTTTCTTCCTCCCTTCCTTCCTCCCTTCCTCCCTTCCTTCCTTCCTTCCTTCCTTCCACAGATCCAATGACTGTTTTTTAAAGCAGAGGAGATGCTGAGGCACTCAAAACTGCAGGATCATATACCTAAGAACCAAACGAAGACGGCATCATTTAAAAAAAGAAAAGTAAAAGGTTATTGAATTATATAAATGCATTTAGTATACAACCATAATTATATTACTAATTGTTGAACTGATAACATTATTGTTACAGTTTTTCATCTTCTTGGGGCCACGTCTGAATAAAAAGTCCATTGAGAAATTCTGTTCAGTTGCTTTTATTTATTTGCCAGCAATTGTCAGAAATGGGAATGTCAGTTGAGTTTTCTTGAGCAAACATCTTTACACTTGAAACCCGTTTTCTTTGGCCTGCTCTGATACACAAGTTCTTCCTAAATGGATTTCAGAATGATGTTTCCCTCAGACAAAATAGTATATCCTTTCTGGGATAATTAAATTTATTTGTTCTCTTCCTCAAACCTTTGATTTGCACTTTCAATGGATGTTGTTGTTCCCCTTCTTAGCATACATAAAATCAGCTCCTTTGTAATTCAAGCTACCTTTCTCATTTCCTTATTTTTCAGCAATTAATTCATTTATCCCTGTACTGAAAGTGATCAAAGACAAAAAACTCCCTAGGCACCAAAGAAAAAAAATCACTTTGGGCTTGATTTCTTCCTGCTGGACAATGTCAGCCTTTCTATCCCATCCTCAAGAATATTTAATTAAATGGCCTCCCCAGTTTACTGTTTGTGAATAGGGTTGAGTATTGCAGAGTACAGATGTGGATTCAGTTTTAGTACTGTTTAATATTTCAGAACAAATGGAGGAATCAATAAGATTGTCCCCTGTTCCTTCCAGCCTAGTCTTTATCGATTTTTTTCTTTATCCTCTTGTATTAATAAGAGGTATAGTTTTATTAGAGAGCCAGTTGTCCCAGAAGTTTTATTGTTGGTCTACAGCTCTGGGAGAGCAAGGTTCAAATCCCTCTGTGCTATGGAAACATTCTGCGCGACCTTGGAAGTTCACATTCTCTCACCTGAACATCCATATATTCCTTTCCTTGATGACCTCCCCACCACTGAGAATCACAAAATTTCCACTGATTTCCACAATAAGCTCGCTGATGTCCATGCTTGCCCAGATTGGAGATCCTACCATCCAAAGCACACTAAGAGATTATGATCGATTGCCCCAAGAACCAGACACACCTGCAACACTGAAGAAAATTACTGTAAAAGGACAAACTCAAGCAACATATGCTTCAAAGGGGTTTTCTTCCTCATATAATTGATGACCAAAATCAAAACCAACAAACATTTTGAGAGAACATTTTCTTCACAAAAGATATGAGTCAAATAACATTTCATTTCTTCTGTGGTAGATTTTCATCCAGCATCTCCTAATACCCATACAGAATTAGAGAAAGGTTTCCATTGCCAGAAAATTCTGAACATCGTTTCTGAGTCAACAGCAATCCTACAACTTTCCACCGGCAATCAGATCTACAGAGATTGCTGGTAGAAGTTGTCCTGAAGACACCAGTCAGCAATCAATGATCACACCCTTGTGATTCAAAGCATTGCATCATCTGTAAATACATTATACAGACTGTCACTTTCAGAAGCACAGTGGCTGGCAGAACCTACTACATTAAATAACATATCACTTATGTGACTGAATGCATATATACAGGATGTCATCTGCAGTACATGGACAAAACAACCACATACATGCTTTATATGCCATATCTCTGCAATCCTGACCAAGAACACAGACCAACCAGTGGCCAGGCTTGCCAACCATGAATGCCACAGCCTTTCTGGTTTATCCTTATTTGACAATGAGGTACCTTCTTCTTCAGATATTTTGGATGAAAGGGAGAATTTTTGAGTCTATAGACATAAGACCCTAACACCACATGGCCTCAATCTAGACAATACCATCATTCATTAAAGAGTGCCAGAAACAGAATATGCTGAACTGCCCACCTTCTATGCAGCTCAGTTTCATCTTTAGCAGCTGAAGAATGTAGAAGCTGATTTTTTTTCTTTTTCGGCTCATATTACATTTTTCAGTTCTCTCTCTCTCTCTCTCTCTCACACACACACATGCACACACACACACACACACACACACACAATATCCAGGAAGTGACCACGGGGAGAATTCTTGTCTGATTTCTTCAGTCCAAAACTAGCAGTTGCTGAATGTCTTAGGCAGGAAAACATTCTGGATTGCCAGGACAGATCTGGTCACTTTTGAGAAGCATCATATTCAACAACAGATTTATGTGTTATATACGAATGGATGAATTCATTTATGACCAGCTTATGTGGTACGCAGCATCTGTATACATCCTTAATACAGTGATTACGACATCTCCCCTGCCAGGTAAGTAAGCAATTAAAATTCATCAGGAGGTGACTTCAACCATGGATTAGTATAATGATTGTCTAGTTGGGCTCTGTTAAGACTAGTTGGGTTCTGTTATCTGACAGACTAATACTTATCTGCATTTGTGTCTGTATTTGCATACTTTTGTATATTTATATTTATATTATTTTTATTTGGATTTTATTGCTCCTATGCTGATGTATGACTGTAATAAGCCATCTATCTTAGCATAGTGGGTCCTCCGTATCTGCAGTCTTGGATCTGCAGTTTCCAGTGACTATGGAGCATCACCTCCTCTACATCAAATGGCACTGATATGAATGAAGGCATGCTGAAGTGTCCATGCACATGTCACTATCATTTAATAATGTGGGATATGATCATTTGTTTTCTATCAGTCACGGGGGGCCTGAAACTGAACTCCTGCAGATACAGAGTGTTCACTGTACATCCTAGTCTCACATAATTCCCAATTTTTAATTTTTTTTTAAAAAAAATGAAACCAAAATTCAATTTAGATGCTTATTTAAATACATATATCAAAATCTTTTTCGTTTCAAACCAAGTATTTATAGATATACTTGGTTTTAAAAAAAATTAGATTGTTTTTGAATGTGGCGTTATTAGCCAAGATCCTATTCAGTGTTTACATACAGTAAACTTAACATGAGACAAGCTACACTTGAGTTATGCTAGGCTGGATTGGTACTGCATTGAGCAAGCAACTGAACAAAGAGGAGCAGTGCTTCATGTTCAACTGTTGTGCAATGATTATATCACTTGGTCAACCCTGATTAGGATATTGCCCTTGCACAATCTCCTAGTAATTTCATAAGTTTGTGTAAGAGTAGTTACAACAACAAGATTCTGGTCACATGTTTATGTAGAGAACATATGTTGATGATAGTTAATATGATTTGTCTCATATTGGCTATCATCCACATAAGTTCTGTAGGTGAACATAAATCAATGAAAATATAATGTTAAGATATGACTTTATTTATGCCACTCCACATCAAAAGTTCCCAGGAAGGAACACAACAACAACAAATTAAGTCAAAACAATTTACACAGTATATATAGAGAGAGCATGGTGCTGTAGATCGACCTTTGGATTAGGATTTTGGAAGACCAGACTCAGCCATAGAAACTCACTGCATTGCTTTGGCCATTTCCGCATGGGCCGAGGGAATCGCCCCATGCCGGTACTTACCGGACTTCTTGGCTCCACGCTTGGGTCCAGGCTGGTCCAGAGCAGTGCATGGCCGCCACTCCGCACTGCTCCGGGGATGAAAATGGCAGCTTCCTGTTGGTCGAGGCTCTCCACCAACTGCTGAAGCTCACCAGCCTAAAGCCCGCCCCTGGCAGATCGCAGGCTCGCACTGGTACAAGCCTGCAAATCTGCACTGGAATGCAGGCACAGAGTGGTGTGCTCCATGCTTTTGAAAGACCTGTTTCAAGCGGTCTTTCAAAAGCACGCTGGACGACCACTTTGGGTCATTCCAGAGTGGGCTGAGATGTGGAACTGTACTAAGTAGGTCCGACCCAGTCGGCTCCCAGGTGCAGACGTCCTCCCTGGAGGACACTCTGCACCATTTCTTCAAGCCCATTCGGAAATGGCCTTTGCTCAAGTCAAACTCTCAGCCTGAGAGGAAGGCAACAGCAAACCTGCTTTGCATAGATTTTGCTGAGAAAATCCTATCATACATTTGCCATGAGTCAGAGTTGTCTTGAAAGCACATAACAACAATAATTCCCCATATACTTTTCCCATGCTGCAGGAACAAAGCAGAATCCAAATGCAATCAACAAAAAAAACTACTGAGCTCATAAGATGTGTTAGCAGATGTCTGTATATGACAGCCATTCAAACACACATGCACCCATGCATATGCAGATTTACCAATAGCTTGGATAAAACGTGATCGACAGTGATGGTTGGATCTGTTCAATTCATTGTCTCCCATTTTTTTTAAAAAAAATCTCAAAGTTCCATCCACTTGCCTAAGAAGAAATTTGCAAATGTTGTCACAGTCTTCAGAAATGAAACAAAACCACATTTTTAACCATTTGCACTGACAAATCCAAGAGGTAAAGATTTTTTCCAGCATAAAGAGAACAGTGTTGTACCTGTCTGGCTTGTAGCTATTAAAGATGAGGAGCCATGGGATTTTTTTTCAAAAAAGGTATGACAAGCATAATTTTAGTCCCTGAGATAAGATTCAATTTAAAGTCAGGCAGCCAAATGCTACTTCTTACTGGATGGAAAAAATTTTCAGGTTTACTTTCTTTCACATTCAGAGCTTTTTTTTTTTAAAGCATCAAGTCCTTTCCATTTAATTTTTGAAGAAATTAGAGAATTTTGGTAAGTTATTTATTAAAAATAGTCAACCAAATTAAATGCCCAGCCCTCCTTGGGTATAGAAGAAATAACACAGAAAGGATGTTTTCAGGCATTTGGTCTACGTTGTTAAAATATGTAATGAAATTGTCATAATAAGTCTTTTTGAAACCCTAATGGGAAATGACTATGGAAGGCGGATAAGATGCAACAAATAGAAAGCAAATGAGAGGACAAACTCCATGTCTGGCACATAAAGTCTGGAACAAATTATCTTTCTTGCTGAAGTGGAGAAAATGACAAGAAAAAAACTGAATGAAGCGATCAATGAATAATTGATATCATATGATTGATGGTTAATTATATCATATTTCACAACTTTATCCTTCTTTGGGGTTGTCCTCTCCCACATATTCTAGATTCTCACTTCTTTTTGTTGTCCAGAATAGCAATCCTTGTTGTTTTCCAGCATGGGATTCTGTATCTGCAATAACCTGCATAATTCCTAGTTTTGCAAGGAAATCTCTCTTTAATTTACTCGTTCTTACTTAGGGCTTAGTAGAATCCAGTCTTCAAGACACATGCAACCCCTGCAATCCACCTTCATATCTCCAAAGCTTTCTTTACTGTCCAGCTATCACAGTCATAAATAGAAATCAGAAATACGATGGTATGGAAAATCCCGACTTTAGTATACAGCCATATATCTTTACATTTAGGGATCTTATCTAGTTACTTTGTAGCTGCTCTTTGAAGTCCTAGGACCTTTCTGCTCTATACTGATATCATGCTATTATTGCACTTTCAACATCCTGTGGAATTGCAGTTTCCTGAGGCCAAAGAGCTCTCTAGCTGAGAATTCTAAATGCCCCTCCCTAAACTACAAACCCCAGAATTCCACAGGATGATGAAAGTGGAATAATAGCACTATAACAGTATAGTGCAGAAATGCCCCTAGTCTTCTGATTTCTTGATTGCAGCCTCCATGCTGATTAATATGAAAGCCAAGGTAGGAAAAATCTTTCCTATTTTTATTTATTTATTGTCTACTTTAAAGCCAGAATAGTGTAGTAGTTTGAATATTGGACTATGACCCAGGAGAACAGGGTTCAAATTGCCACTCAGCCACAGAAACCAATTGGGTGACCTTGGGAAAGTCACAGTCTTTCAGTTGTAGAGGAAGATAAAGGCAAGCTCCCTCTGCACAGATCTCGCCAGGAAAACCCTGCAATAGGTTCACATTAGGGTTGGCATAAATTGGCAATTGCATAAAGAAACACAACAACAGCAGCAGCAGCATCAACCATCTGTGGTCATTACTTTTGTTTTCTTAATATTCAACTGCAATCTCATCTTTGCAGGTTCTTCCTTGACTTTCTTCCATTGTCTTCCCAAGTCTCGAATGTTGCTCCCAGAAGGCAAACCAGCAGGTTCTTCAAAGATCAAAATGGTGGTCAGAATGACAGAAAAATTCAGAATGGACAAAGTAGTGATCATATGTGGGTGGGGGGAGAGGGAAATACATCATTTCAACTTGATGAGTCCTTGTTGCTGAGGATTATGAGAGTTTCTCTGCATGTTTCTTTAGGTTTTCACATTTCAGGACTTTCCTGTGAAAATTTAGCAAAAGGGGTGTGTGTGTGTGTGTGCGCGCGCGTGCGTGCAAAATCACTTTTTGCACAAAATGCAATACTTTTGCCAAACACATTGTTTTCTGTGCAGAGTATTTTGCTGCTGTTCTATAAAAAATATAAAATAAAGGCACTGGTCCTTTTCACAAGAGGGAAAAATCTCATAGATATTTAACTCCCCGCCCCAAACAGATACGTCAAGACACACTTTGTTGCTGAAGATGAAAAAAATTGTGAATATTATTCACATCCTTCCTTGTGGTTACACACATCCCTGTAGTCCAACACCTGCATAGTGTTACTCTACAGCCAAATTAGCAAGGAGAGTTTCAATGAACACCTACAATTATGAGCATTGCTTTGAATAATCCATAGGCTTTTTCTTCTAAATCTTGTTTCACAGGTGCTTAAATGATATGAACAGCAGTGTAAATGATTTAAAAGCTTTCATTACATCTAACTCAGTGAGAAATGTAGTGATGACACCTTAACCATTGAGAGAGGTGAGAAAATAAGCCATTTCTAAGAAGAAGTTCACAGAGGCATGACTATGAGGTGATCATTGGAGCAACTCAGAAAGAATGTTTACACTATTCTTCAAAACCCATATTTTTGAAACAGCAGCACATGCCTAAAGTCTTCGTAAATGTCAAGGCATTTTAGTCAGAATATCAAACCAGGTCATTTAATTAATAAGCAGTTTATCAAACAGTACAGC
The DNA here is from genome assembly GCA_948472985.1 of Iguana delicatissima. Taxonomy (NCBI): domain Eukaryota; kingdom Metazoa; phylum Chordata; class Lepidosauria; order Squamata; family Iguanidae; genus Iguana; species Iguana delicatissima. The sequence goes on along the minus strand of CAOKZL010001950.1, from coordinate 103,715 downwards.
TAAAGTCCTAACATCATAAGGAAGGTGTCTAGAGGGTTGTAGGATAAATCAAGATTCTTTTCACTCCCAAAGAAGAAAACAAGGAAATCCAGCACTGGAATCCTCTATATGATGACAGGAAATCCTACCATAATGCAAAGTAGTGGATGGAATGCTGCGCTAGGATTTTGGCAATATTGGTTCAGCTCCCCATTCATCCATGAACCTTTTCAAGTCACATCCATTGGGTAACTTTGGAGCAGTTACTTTCTCTCAGCCTTCCTTACCTAACTGGGTTGTTGTGAAAACTGAGTGTGATGAGGAAAAACCATGCAATTTGAGCTCATTGGAGGGGAGTGCGGATTAGGGTTGCTGAATTGGAAACAGCTCTTGTAACTTTAATCTTGAACAGATCATGGAGAAGGACAAGGTACCATAATGTTCTGTCAAGCCAGATTAAGATACCTGTCCTCCATGACCTTCTCCAAGCTTCAGCTGTAGCTGTTCCCTTCCAGTGGAGAGTAGCGGAACACAAAGGAGCACCCAGCAATCTTCTCCTCAGCTGTGCCTTTGTGACCTCCCCCCCATTCTCCACTAACAAGATGGTAACCTTTTTAGGAGAGGATAGGGATGTAAAGTATATTTGAAAATATTTGCAAAACATTCAAAAAATATGTTTTTCAAGTGTTAAGAAATCCCGATGACAAGAATCGTGGACTGACAAGAATCTTTGTAGTTTGGGACTTATTTTGCCCCAAATGGTAACTGTGATGGAACTCCTTTCCAGGCTGGCCCCACAGTTGCAACTCTGGGTCAACTTGGACATTTCCCCAACTTAATACTTCCCTCGACTGTGTACTTGGGCTGCAAGGTGAGGCCCTTAGTATGGACTGGTCCTTGTTGTTTTGGTGGGTTCTAGGTAGTACACATGACCAGCCTTCCACCAAATTTAATATGAACAGACAGAAAAGGTGTTAAGAACAAACAAATGAAAGTTTATTAAGACACAAAAGCATAATACTGTAACCCTTGAACCAGTGATGTAGACTCAAGTCAATCAACTTGGCTTAAGTTGGACTTATGTCACTTCAATGATTTGCCTCGCACTTGACTTGCCAATAAATGATTGACAGACTCAACTCGACTCAAGACTCATCTTTTTATAGTGATCCACGTGCTGCCCACCTCCTCCTCCAGCCTTCCCCCAATCAGCAGTGAGGGTATGTTATGCTGGTGACCCAGTCAGAGCTGTACAGGATCCTTTATCCCCACCTCTCTGCTTCTCTTTTGTTTCCCGCCTTACTCCAGAAACCGTTTATAGGAAAGCAAAAGAGGAGGACAAGTTAAAAGCGGGAAAACAGGGTTTTGCACCTTTTTTCTGGTGAGTTTGGACAAGGAATGGTCACTGTATCTGGGTTGAGGTGAGGGTTAAGGGTTGAAGTCCCATTAATATTAATGTCAAATCCTCCTCCTTCTCTCTGTTCCCCATTTACCCCTCCCTGCTCAGTCAGAAGCAGTTTCCTTCATTTTGCCTTTCCTGTTCCTCAGTGGCTAGGGCTTGCTTCCAAGCCTCCTTGCTCATGAGTAAACAGGAAAGAAGGGATGTCCTTTACAGCCATAGCAGAGTGGAAAGCAGTTTCCTTCAGAAGGGCTTTCCTGTTCTTCCATGGCTGAAGGCTTCCTTCCAATCCTGCTTGCACTCAACTTAACCCCTACCCCATGCACAGATCACCAGCTCCTTTTTTTTTCTGTTAACATTGGCTCCCATACTTGAGACTTGATTTGAGACTCGAATTATCTTGCAAGGACTTGAGATTCAACCTGAGATTTGACTCAAGACTTGGAGTAAAAGACTTAAATACATCATTGCCTTGAACTACTAAATCTTTTACAGCTCTCCAAAGCCATAGCCAGTCCTTTGCTTTGTCTGATCCTCCAGTCTCCCTCTGCTCCTATTTCTGTATCAGCTGTCCTCTATCTGCCATCTGACAAAGACAAGCCTCAGGTTTTGAGCATTTCCCCTTACAGGCCCCCCTTTATAGCATTCCTTGTGATTGGCTGCCTTCAGCAAGGCTTGCCCAGCTGCTGGCTTCACAGTCATGTTCTGGAGAAAACAGAATTTTCTGCACAGAAAACAAAATTTCTTTGCATAAATATTATTTCCTGCACAGAAAAGCCTTCTTCTCTGCTCAGAAAATGCTGTAATAAATGATTTATTCTGTGCAAAATTTTCACATGGTTGTTTTTTATGGAAAACATGATTTTCTGCACAGAAAATAATATATCTAAGCAGAAATATTGCTCCCTATGGAGAAAATGCAATTTTCTGTACAAAATAGCCATGTACAAGTTTTTGCATAGAGTAAATCCTGAAATGCAAATAGGCTTTGAAAACTGCATGGTATTCAGAGACTTTCTTGCAGCATCTTGCCGCATCATTTGAGAAGATACTTGAGAATTAGAAGAGGGCAACTGTGGCTGAAAACTGGAGTTTGGAATTTAAGAAAGCACAAATACCTCCATCTAGCTTGATAGATGTTTCTTGTACCACTTCATCCACCCTGATGGAGATTTATAGCGCACACACACATACACACACACACAGAGCATTTATCTTAAAACTGCTAAATGCAAAGATGTTTGTCACTTAGTGATATATATCTTGTTTTGAGGGAAGTATGCAATTGTTTAAAAACTTGTTTCTATATCTGGAGCACCTATCAGCACTTTTATCCTTCAAGATATAATCATGAATAGCTATTGCAGAATATAGATTTTGCAGATATGGAGTTATTGCTTTGCATGGAAATAAAAAATGACTAGTTTCATGTGACTACACATTTCATGTGTAGGAAGCATTCATATGATTTTATGATTTACATACAAGATTTGGAATATTACTTTTAAAAAGAGGAGATTGATTTCATTAGGGCCCCATGTATTTATATGAAGAACTCCTCAGGAAAATTATTCAAGAAACTCCAGCTAACCCAGGGCTGAAGACTGTGTGAAATCTGTGGGCAAATCTTCCCTGGCTTGGTTGAATGATAAAATTAGATCATTGTTCCCATGGATCACATTGTTCTCAGGGTGGATGGACTTCCTTCCTTCCAGATCTTCAGAATTCTAAGCAATTAGGTGAAATCAGCACCAAAGGTGATGCTTCTTTTGCTATGGGTCACAGAGCCTTGAGCCACAAAATTCAGAACCACATATTACCATTAAGGTACCTATAGGTGCATACCAAACCAATCCCTTTACAGAATTGTATCTTCCAAACCTGACAAACATGAGTGAAGTAAATGACCAAGCACAATTAACAAATGTGTTCCTACCAACTAGCAAAAATCAAATTATGAAATTAATAAATCAGATGTGATGACATTGGCCTAAACTGCTGATTTCTCTTCATTTCCCCTCCCTCCGCCCAGGAAAACCCTACAACTCAAATCATCCCATCTAGTTTGATACAGAGTCAGTTTCTGCATTACTCTGTTATAGTGCTTTTGTTTCATTTTCAACATCCTGTGTAATTCTGGGGTTTGTAGTTTTATGAGGTCAAAGAGCTCTCTGGCTGAGAATTCTAAATGCTCCTCCCTAAACTGCAAACCCCAGGATTCCATAGGATATTGAAAGTGGAATAATAGCACTCTAATAATGTAGTGTGGAAATGGCCAGAGTAAGCTACAGTTCCTCACTAGAATCTCAAAAGGGACAAAAACTGTTACTTGGCCCTGAAGCAACTAGTTTAATCTACATTCTATGGGTGGATTCTAGAAAATCGAGAAAACCTGAAATCTTAGCACGATAGGTTAATATTTTTTCTGGGCCACACACCCCACTGGTGATGGACTACGTGATATTGCAGCCCTCCTTTTCTGGCAGCAACCTCAGCTGTGCAAGTATAACACCTTGAAGCATAATTGTCCTTCAGTTTCTCAAAATATCTTTATCACATTTAAATATAAATAGCATTAGAAGATGGCACTTCATCAAAGGACAGATATTGCTATCCTCCCATTTCTCTTCCAGGTTGCTTGAGAGACAGAAAGAAGAAATATTTAGTTGTAACAAAGTTGGTTATATGCATGAAATTGTGAGATGACTCCGTAACTTTATTTTCCAGGACACATTTGTCCGTCTCTTAACTTGAACTGTCAGAGATAATGTTCTTCATATCACATTAGCTCACTGTTGCAAAAATCAAGGTTTTAAAAGAAAGCCTCATTCTCTGTTTCATTGCTTTTTAATAAGTTGAAAATGTCACAGTTATTGCCAGCAAATATCACCAAATGTTTGTTTGTATGATTCTGTTTCTATGACAATTTGGTTAGGATCAAATCTATCTCACTCTTGTTAGAAGAAAGAATACCAGGAAGAATTTTAACCTTAAAAATATTAGCAGTCTGCATGGCTGATTGGAATTTATATATCACTGTGGCCTTTTTATATTTCTTTAGACCATAGAGAGTATAAAGGTGACCTTAAAATAGACATCTACAATTTATTATTTGAAAGCTTTTGATCTGGAGGGGAAATGGAAGGAAACCAGTTGCTGGTGACAGTACATTTCATTGTAGTGGAAGATGCTTTTTACTTGTGACAGACTTAATGGAATGAGAGGTCAGTTTTTGCCTTTCCTCCTTCACTGAGTGTAAACATTAGTTTTGTGATCTCTCTACAGACTTAATAACACAGATCCTCTTCACATATATCTTAAACTGAGTCCCCTTCATGCATGCAGTCTTGCTAATCATAAAATAAAAATATGAACAAAAAGTATGAATTGCTCCCATCCAGTACATAGAATCTCATAATTCATTAGTTAAAATACACTATTTAATTCCAAAATAGTCTTAATTCACATTGAGATGTTTCCTTCATGTCCCAAACTACGGTTTCCTTTTGTTCTGTTTAAACAAACAGCCTGAAAATAAATCCTACAAAACCTACAAAAAACACTCTGGGAGAAAACGTGGCATATAAATACAATTAAATAAAGCTTATTCAATCTACACAAAAGGAACAACAATGTACTACCCTTCCCCGCACTGTCATTTCCATCACAAGAGAGATACCTATATCCATAGATGCTTTCCATATAACTTGGAGCTACCAAATCAGGATTCTAAACTGCATGGAGAGGGCATCGATAGAAAGATCCTCAGAAAAGATGTCGGCCATTTTGGCACTACACTGTTATAGTGCTATTTCTCCACTTTTAACATCCTGTGGAATCCTGGGATTTGCAGTTTAGGGAGGAATCTTTAGAATTCTCAGCCAGAGAGCTCTTTGGCCTTCAGCAAACTACAAACCCCAGAATTCCATAGGATGTTGAAATATCAAGATAACAGTGTAGTGCAAAAATGCTCTTCATCTTCTGTTCATTCGAAGGTGATAGAAATGATGTCAGAGAATGGCAGCGCTTGTGTACTTCTCCTCCTCATGTCTTTTTTAATAGTACTTTTTAATAGGACTTCAGGAGTGCTCATATTGTGACTTTTTTGTTTTTGTTGTTGTTCCTACTTCCTAACAATTTTTTTAAGCTGTCAATTAAAAAAAAGAAATCTTTTGGACCATCATAGCTAGAAACCTTATATAGACAGACCAAGTAATTTCAAAGCCTTATTATTCTAGCCATTTTTTTATTGCAAAAGTCATGAGATATTTCTCAGAAGTCAATTTCTTGCTCACTTTCACATTTAATAAACACAGTAGTCTAACATCTTACCTTTTCTTGTCCCAGAGTAGAATGTCCACAGTTTTTGATGGGTGATAGCTCTCCAAAACATCCTATAGCCTCTGTCATTGTCACTGACAGTGTGCAAAGAACCATAAGGCTTCGTACACTTCACTGAATTTTTTTTCAATTTTGCTGTTATAAATAGCCAATCCATTGTGATGGTTTGAGCATTGGACTGTGGCCCTGTAAACCAGGGTTCAATTCACCACTCAGACATGGAAACCCCCTGGATAACCTTGGGCGCATCACACACTCTCAACCCCAGAAAATTCGATAATAGGTTTGCCTTAGGGTCACCATAAGTTAGAAACAACTTGAAGGTACACAACAACAACAACTGTTATAAGGAAATAGAAAATGAACCAGCTATTGTATCACCAGTGAATCTTGTGGCTGTGTTAAAAATATGATGTTTTTTGAAAAAGTTGAAATAGTAGTACTTTCATTAACAGAACTCAATTAATTTTTAGGTTCAAATGTGTGTGCACATGTATGTGCCTTCGAGTTACCTGATGACTTATAGCAACCCTATACATTTCATAGGGTTTTCTTAGGCAAGAAAAATGAATTAGGAACAACAGTTAATTTTTCCAATTTTCTGGAAATTTAAAGGCTATATTGCTATTTTTGAATGTTGAATCAGTGAATGTTTCCCAGTTCTTTTAATGCAGTGGTTCTCAACCTGTGGGTCCCCAGATGTTCGTGGACTTCAGCTCCCAGAAGCCCCAGCCACTATAGTCAATGCTCAGGGCTTCTGGGAGCTGAAGTCCACGAACATCTGGGGACCCACAGGTTGAGAACCACTGTTTTAATGCAATGGTTCTCAACCTGTGGGTCACCAGATGTTTGTGGACGTCAGCTCCCAGAAGCCCCAGCCACTATGATCAATGCTCAGGGCTTCTGGGAGCTGAAGTCCACAAACATCTGGGGACCCACAGGTTGAGAACCACTGTTTTAATGCATCATTTTTAATTATTTATTATAGCTATTATTTTTACTGTGATGAACACTGTAATTATTATTATTATTATTGTTTGTTTGTTTTCAGAAAATTCAGGTAGACATAATGGTAGTAAACTAACAAATCAAACTGATTACAGAGACATTGAAAATAGGTTTTATCCCTATTCTGTCACATGCTTATACCAAATTCATTCATGAGAAGGGAAGCAAGCAAAATTGAGATTTTCACGTCAGCCTTTTTGTTTATTTACTTGAATATTCATATCCAGTTCTATATCACAGGATATCAGAGCAGAACTAAAATAAGTAGTTTTTAACTAAATGCAATGTGAAACAATAACATAATTCAAAGATTAAAAGTCCATTTTCCTGTTTCTTTTCTTCCCTCTTAAGTTGCTTCAGTTTTCAAAAGAACTGAGGCAGTATATTGTTGTATATTGTTATTTTTGACTTCAGGTACTGAAAGAGAAATTTGCCTCAACAGTCAAGTATTAAACTACCTCAGCCCACACTGTTCTAGTCCAGTCTTCAACCAAACTGCCAATTCTATGTGGACAAAATAAATGTTTTGTTAAAGCTGCCCCTCCCCATCATTTCTATTTCATGTCTTTCCCCTTCACAAACCTATTATTTATAACCTGTCTTCAAAACAAGATGGGTTGTTGAGCCCGTTTTAGGGGTACCTAAGCACAGGGAATTGGAAACCTTCAGTGACTTCCTGTTCAATAAATCATCACACAGGAAGTAATAGTTACGAAGAGGAATGGCATTCAGCCATCAGAGGTGAAGTGGAAGGGGACCCACTTCAGTCATGTAGTAAAATGAAAATATCAGGTTAGTGGGTAACTCCAATACCTTATTTTCGCGGCCTCATATTTCCTTTGCATTCAGTATCAAAAATGGTTTCTAAAATAGAGAAGGAAAAAAGAATGAACATACTGTTTCCATGGATCTGGCAAGGTCTATAGTCCACAAGAATCATTTTAAGTGGGTAATTTCTATTTTCTAGCGCAACAGAACTAAATCCCTCAAGATGTAGTTGTAAGATAGAAACTGTGACTCTTTTTGAGAAATGAAGAAACTGACATATGAACACTTTACAAGGAGAGGCAGAATAGAGTTATAAAAATTTGTAAAGTCAGCTAGACAAGCTAATAAAAGTTGCTATGGAACATGATGGTGTATGGCTACGTCTTAGACCAATGATGCAAAACAGAATGGCAGTCTCAGCACTGTAATCAAAGTATCTGGGCTTAAGACAAACAAATGCCTTGGGTTAGAATGCAAAAACTATGCATCTAGTTTGGTGTGAATATTGCTTTGACTTGAGGGAAGAACAGCGTGAGACATGTTCTGAGAGTGACAGGGGATGAGGAATAGTGATCAAGTAGCAGGCATTTTGTTTTGTTTTATTTTATTTTGCAGCCTTGGGCTGGGTCAAGAAAAGGACACAATTTCTTCAGGTTTGTGTCAGGGCTATAGCTACGAGGGAGCAAAAATGAGGCACTGCTTCCCTACCATAAGAATTCCACCCCTCTGTTAAATTTCTCTTCAGTCTCTAAAGGATGATGATGATGATGATGATGGTGGTGATGATGATGATGATTACTTAAAACTTCAGTTGAGTATTTACAATACATTTTAGGCATTCATTGAAAAGGGGCAGGAAAAGTTACCAGGGGAACGTGAACACAAAAAAAATCTGAGTCTAGATGTGAACTGTTCTCATGGTCACACTATCAGTAGTACTAGAAATCTGGGGACTGAATACCATTTTTTTATATATATATTTCAGAGGGAAAGAATATTTATGTGAGGGCCAACACCCTCATTTTGCCTCCTTCATTGCTACACCTTTAGCTTTCATACATCTAGAAGAAATCAAACAAATTCTGAGTTACTCCTAGGTGATCTTGGGAAAATTCATCCATTTCTAGCCTTTGGATCTCAGCCTTTATTACTAGAAACATCAGGTCAAGAAGGGATTGAGTTAGTGATGGCAATATTTCAGCTTGTAGACCTAGGTTGTGGAGATTGCCCATTGGACACACAGTTGCTTACAGCCACAGGTCCTCCTCCAAAGGCAACAGGTTTACTAAAGATTCTTTGAGAAGAAATTCCTCCTGCCAAATCCCTTAAATCTCTGTTGTTGCATCTGATCATGACTGGAAATGACAAAAATGCTTCCTGTATAACACCTTCCTATACTACTCATTATCCAGATAATCCCTACATTTATTATCAGCTATTATTCATCACACCTAATAATGGGGATTTAATTTTGTGTGCTGCTTCCCAACTCATTAAATGGCAAGTAATGAAGAAAGTGAGCATCTGAACTGGCCAGACTGCTTATCAGAAACAATAGTGGGGATTCTGCTTCATTGTTCCAGTAGCAAAACCGTTGAGAACTGACACTAGTCACTCTGAGATGATGATAATGCTGAAAACTTATTTTGTAATTTAGTCCATTTCTGCAAGAGGTTGATATATTGTAGTAGCGTCAAATCCTCACTCTCACATCTGCATGTTCAACCATTTTAGTGTCATAGTTTTCCTTGTGGTTCTGCATGTTTTCAGCTCCTAGAATGGTTCACTGTGATGTGAAACTGCCATATTTGAAAACAGGAAAAACTCCCATGTAAATCTCCCAAACTGGTTCTGCTTTGGTTTTCTCCTACATGCAGAAGCGTAGCATTGATTCACATTGCAGAAATGGCCAGCTATGGGTGTTCTCAGGCTGTCCCTTCCATCATTTTCATCCCTTTTCTCTCCACCCATCAAAGGACAGGCTGCTGTCATTGTCTTCATACATTAAACAGACAGTGGGAAGAGAATGGATCTGGTAATGGACTGTTAAGACTGTTTTTTTCCATGTATCAATGAACATGCATACCTATGCACAAATCCAGAAATGTGTTTAAAATGTGCGGTTTTTTTAAAAAACAAAACAAAACAAAAAACAGACTAATCAGTGATGGTGGGGCAGGGTGAGGGAGAGGAATGGGAGTGGCCAGGGATTTGCTGTTGTGGATACAGCAACCGCTGTTCTCTGCAGTAGTACAATGTAAATGGGGTGGTACAGACAGCACAGTTTCTGAATCAGAGAATAAAAACACCTCTCTTGACAAGCAGTGAACCGCTGATCCCCTCTCATGTGGAAATGGCCCTAGCTTCTTTGTCACAATCCAGGCCCACTGAGTTCTAAGCCCTCCAAAGACCTATGTCCTGGAGATTCCCCAACCCACTCTTCTCCTCAGGCTTGTCGAGATGCAACAAGATTTTTAATCAGGTAGCCAGCTTAGTCAGAATATGGAAGAGTTCTGGAAATGCCAAATTACTATGTCCATGCGTGGAGAGGGAAGGATGCCCACGTCTTTCTCAGTATACTATCATGTGCCTTCAAGTCATTTCCAACCTATGGTGACCCCAAGGTGCACCTATTGTGGGGTTTTCTAGTGCAGAGGGTGTGTGACATGCCCAAGGTCACCCAGTGAGTTTCTATCAGAATAGTACATTTACAGAATTCTCTCTCCAGGGAGGTTTGGTCTGCTTTTCCCTTCCCTTCCCTTCCCTTCCCTTCCCTTCCCTTCCCTTCCCTTCCCTTCCCTTCCCTTCCCTTCCCTTCCCTTCTTTCTTTTGTACCAGGAACCAAACTTTTTATGACAATAGGCTTTTGAACTGTCAATGCAGTGTGATTTTCTTGCTGCCAGTATTTGCTTCTATTTTAATTGTTGCTTTATTTAATGCATAAATTAAATATAACCCCATTTCCTCTTCAAATGACTCACTGTGTCAGGCATGGTTATTTCCCATTCTTTATATATCTTCACAATAATCCTAATAGGTAAACTAGTCTGAAAGAGTAAAGGGATGAAATTTTTTTTTGCAGTGTTTCTTCTTTTTTATGTCACTCTGTTGGAAAAAAAAACATGCTATCAAAAAACCCTACATCTTCAGCATCCTGGTGAAATAAAATATCAGCTACAGTTACCCTGTTTACTGGGGGTCCTGGGAGGGACACCAAAATGTGCTCAACTATAGGTGGGGAAAATTAGCTCAGAGCACTGCCTTAGCATTACCAGAGGCAGGGTAACTTAGCAGGATCTTGTAACCCAGTGTTTATGGGGTCAGGCCAAGTCAAGGAGCAGACCGGTTTGAAAATAATGAATGATCTTTATTAAATACAGGAACACAATGTAAGCAACAGAAGCACACAGATAACAAAGAAAAATAAAGGTGTGAGTAAGATAGTAGGATTTTCAGAGGGATAGTTGATTTGGGTGATACGACACCTGTTCCTGAAGCCTAGAAGAAGATAGAGAGCAATGCTGGGGTTTGGTGTATCTCAGCACGTGGAGCTGAGGGGAAGCTCGCCAAGCAATGCGACAGCAAGGCGGTTGGAACTCAGGAGCAATCCGAGGAAGATCTCGGAATCAGGGGTTTTTATAGGGAGAAGTGTGACTGCAGGCTATGCCTTACTCGGGGACAACAATGAGTTTTGGGTGCGAGACAATGTCTCTGAAAGGTCAAAATTTAGCATGATTGAGTTAAGTCTGAATTGACAAAGAAGTAGACTGTATGCAAATGCTCAGTGCTTGGCATTTAAGCTTCTAGCTTGCCAAGTTACCTGCTCGGGGCAGGAAGTCCTTTGTACACAGCGTGCATACATAATGAGGGTGTTTGCAGAGAGGTCTCCTAAAGCGGTGATCTGGCTATTTCTGGCCTGCCTGTATTGTCTTGGGATATTGCAGTGTTTGATGGCCGAGCCTAGTTCTGTGCTTGTCCGGGGGCCTCACAAACACGTGGAGAGGGGTGGTATGGTAAGGCCGAATTATGACATCAAAGTGGTATCTAGTGCTATCGCCAGGTAGGTCTAAACTGCAGTTAACACACCATGAAAAATCTGCTTGGAGAGAGCAAAATGATTAAGATTTTTTTTAACCCTTTGAATGGTTTTGATGGGTACAAAAACAGTGGCTGGGGCATTCTGGGAATTTTGTCCAAAAAAAGTTCTCTCTCTCTCTCTCTCTCTCTCTCTCTGTAGTAGTATCTACTCTGGTAGCATGCCCACTTAGCAATGCAGTAATTTTTAAAAGTTGTGATTTGGCAACATTTTTTTAAGTGTAAAAATGGCATATGTTTGAAAAATGTGGGGAAGACACTACTTTTTCAACAGGGAGATTTTCCTTTCTTCAGTAGAAAGATTTCAGCTTACTATGAGTAAACATATATACTAAGAAGTCCCCATGGAAGAATTACAAAGAAATTAAGCTCAATGTGGTGACTGTTCCATGTAAAATTGATTTTGTAAGCTCATCCAAGGATGCTGGAAGGTCAGTGCTAGTGAAATGATTTACTAGTATGTCCATGAAATCCTTCTTGGTCCTTCAGACCTTTATAAAGTAAATATCTGTAATAGTTCCTAGTATTTCAAGATCCTGTAGACTAGCACTACAGTTCTCTACACGCTGTTTTGTCTGAATGTTCAAATAAACTCTGTCTTCTCTCTTTCTGAGAAAAAACGTTTAGGAATGTGTCGTCATTCCCCATTGACAAGGTCTGGAATGAACATGAAAAGAAACAAGAAAATGTGTAATAAAAAAAAAAGTCAAAATCATATTGGTGAGCCAACAAACCCTGCAATTGTAGCACTACTGAAGTGACTTCTTCAAATTCCCCACCCTATTTGAGGTGATGAAACAGAAGGAGTGTTGTTGTATCTAACCAAATATTTGGAGGAGATGGGATGAAACAGCTCCGTCAGTTTGGAGAGAAGACTGAAGGAAAAAGAAATCAGACAATGTACCAGGGAAGAATTCTGAGGAGAACTCAGCCCATTTCTAAAGGAAAGGCATTCTGATATAAAGACATGCAATTTTGAAGGGTCTGCAAGCAGATTACATATATAGACACAGATTTACAGCATAATCATAGCTTTCCAAAATGGGCCAAGGGGCAGCTGAGGTGATATTAGACCAGCTGAAGTTGTACTGGATGCAACCCCTTTTTAAAAATTACTATGTTCACTCTAGACTAAGTTTATGTCAATACCGTGGCTGTGCTTGAAGAGGTTTAGAGTTAGTGTAAGTTGGCTTCTTCCTTGGTCTACCTCTTTTGTTCTCCCTTTTAGGTTCTTTTGCTGGCAGAACACAGCAGCAAAGTACTTTCTGGAGAAATCACTTGGCAATAGGTGATTCTGATGACAGAAGGGGAATTCTGCTAGCAGATAAGCTTGGGCTTAATCCCCACCCCCTATAGCTGGTGTGTCTTTGAGCTAGGATTTTAGTGTTGTTATTATGTTCCTTCAAGTAATTTCCAACTTATGTTGACTCTAAAGTGAACTCATCAGATGGTGTTCTTGGCCTTATTTCTTCAGAAGAAGTTTGCTTTTGTCTTTGTTGTGGGCTGAGAGAATGTGACTTAGCCAAGGTCATCTTTTGTGTTTGCATGGCTAATTGGGGATCTGAACACTGGTCTCCCAGGGTCCTAGTTCAACACTCAAACTGCTACACCACACTGGTTCTCATTGCACTCTCATTGGCAGAAACATTCCAAAAGAACTAATATTCACAGTCAGTTGTCAGGGGTGCCAGTTATGAAATGCAGCTCAAATTTACATGTCAAAAATGACGCAAACAGAAAAATTGCTTGGCTATTCAGATAAAGTCCCCAATAAGATTGGAAAATGACTGTGAGACATTTTCCTCCATATTTTGGCACACAGATTGGGCTGTTTTCAAAGGCTTTTTAGTTAGACGCTGAATGCTAACAGCCTTTTCTCAAGATTTCCTGCACAAGCATGTAAGTGCTTCTAATGGCTACTGAACTGATGTGACATCACAAATCATTATGCTATAAAGGTGGTATCAGATAACATTGATAACATTGATGCCATTTTATTTGGCATCAAGTTAAAGGAAGACAGGCACATCCATTAGCTTGACTGGGACCAAATGCCACTAGCTTCTTTTCTAGAGGTCTCTGATGGCCCCCATGTCAATTTGGTTTTTAGTCTGAACTTTATAGGGCTATCAGAGGTACTAAGCCTGCTTTGGATATAAAGTTCATCACCTTGGATATACTCTTTAAAGTTCAAATGAAAACCCAGAGTGGATGCACTGCTCCACTAACTTGGAAACCACCAAGCACCAGTGTGCCTTTCAGTCTTCAACCTCACCTAGGCATTTAGCCTGTGCATGATTTTCCTATAAACCTGACCAACCCTCTTTTCAGATCTTCCTGTTAACAAGTTGATAACTTCCTGCCTGAAATGAATAAGAAGATAACTCCCATTCCCATTTCCATGTACAATAGCTAAATAGAATAAATTAACATTCATCTGAAATTTAAGTTTCAGAGAGATAGCACTGCACCTGAATGTAATAGTCAGGATAACAGATAACGTGCACAATTCTTTCCTCTAACAAGGTTGCTGTTCACTGACACCCACCAATATTTGTTGTCTGAGACAGCCACCTCACTCTGCCCCATGGAAAGGATGGTCCTGAATCCATGCCCTCACTCATCCCTATTTTATCTGTCATATGAACAGGCTGAATACCCCCACAAAATGCTTGTTAGCTCTGTGGCAACAATCTGAAGGGCAGCAAACTAAATGGGAAGAAGAAACAGCCAGAACCCATTCATCAGAGTTTGAACTGAGCCTGTACCATCTGTCACTCTATTCATCTCCTCCCATAACAGATTCCAATAATGTCCATTCCACCTGGTTGAAGAAGAGAGAGAAATAGCTAGGTTCTCCTTGTCTTATTGGGACTGTAAAATCATTGTTAAATTTTATTGCAGATTACAGTAGACATGAGAACAAAAATTACCCCTAAGAATCAACAAATAAACTCTTGAAAAATAGAATGAAAGACTACTCATGTAGGCAAGCTTTCCTGAAGCTTAACTTGCACATCTCTGTCACATGAATTCACATGTGAGAATGATGAAACCCCAAAGGCCTGGCCACGAACTCGTCTGACAGGAAGAGAAGCTGGAATCTTACACAGTGGGTCATGGTTCTTCACAGTCAGTCCAGTGTGTAAATAATACCCCAAGGGGACAAACGGCTTAAAATCATTAATACAAACATTCGCCATCAATAACTAGTAGATCGAATATGTTTCTGTAGCATTTCGTCTATTCTTAGGAACATCACAACATGCTAAGGGCTGTTGCAATCCACAGCCACATTGTAGTTTATGACATTTGCTGCCTAAGACAAAATGAGATGGAGCCAGACTCTCTATAGACATATTTAAGGCGTCCTTTTTCTGGAAGTAAAGAGGAAGAACACTTTGCTAATTCGCTTTTCTTTCTGAAGACCACCATGATCTTCACTAGAAGTTCAGAGGACACCACGGTAGAGTGTGGGAAGTGAGAGTGGATGCTGCTTATGGGGAAGAGGAATTGCTGCAGATTGACTTCCTTGATATCTTTCAGCAGTAGCGTTTGCAGGATCACAGTCTTTTTTCAACAAGAAAAAGAGGAAGAAAAGAAGCCCCTCCATTCATAGAAAGCCAGCCTGGATCAAACTCAGCAGACAGGTTTTTACAGTATTGTTTAGCCACATGCTTTGACACTTTTCCAACTCACTTCCTTTGCAAAAGAAATGAGGTGGGAGAACAGTAACTGTCTCTAAGTTCTTATTTCATTTAATTATTTTCCCCTGTGGCTTTCTGTCATAGGCACATTCAAAATGAAGGTGGCTTCAGTTAATTTAATTATTGTCCCCTGTGGCTAGCATAGAAATAGTAAATTGAATAGGTGTCCTATTAGATATTTCTAATGTGAAAACATGTAACCATTATTATAACAGGAATGGTCTTGTATTTCCACATCTCACACCTTCTGATTTTGCAGAACATTAAAAACTAAGCTGTATCAAGCCCAGGGCTAAAGTTGGGCAGAGGACAAAGCTCAACATGGCCTTATACACAGAAGCATAGAGAGCTGTGTGATCCATGTCTTTGCTGTAGATTTCTAATTGAAAGCTGGCTGGCCAAGGTTCAAGATATGGCATTAGATCTGGTAGATCTTTCATAACTAAAACGAATGTCTGAAAAAAATAAATCCAATTTGACCTTTGAGGCTTTCTGTGTTTGAACCTTGATGTAGACATCTAAATGACAGATTTCAGAACGAGGAAAAGAAGAGAGGGAAATATCATGAGCAGTCTGGAAGCATTGTTAAACAAAGTGGTTAATAACCTTAATTAAGGACTAACATAAGAATGGTCAAATAGTTGGCCTTTAGTCTACACTAAAGTTGCAAGTCTTCTTTCATAAATCTATTCCTTCCTGCTTTTGAATTAAAACATTTTTTAAAAAAAATGGCAGAAAAGTATTTTAACCACACAGATGCACACAGAGAGACTGTTGCTTTAAAATGCACGTTAACGAACACTTTATCTCAAAATATACCTATCTGTTCAAATGCATTTTTAATTTTTTAGTGGTGGGGAGGGATTGAGTTGAAAATACATCATGCAGTTTTGAGAAATGCAGAATCTGAAAAATAATGATATTCTGATCTGTACGTTAAACTGGGAGTTGTGGTCAGTAGGAAGGTAAATACTGTGGTCAGTATGGATGTGGTCAGAATAAGTAAATATTCATCCACTTTTTCCACACTTGTTAAGTTCTACAGTTTCTTTCTGAAGCAAGAAAAACTATTTCTGTGCATTTGTTTTTCTAGCATTTCCACATCCTTAGGTGTTTGTGGAAATGATTCTGCACAGAAACAAACATTTTTTGGGGAAAAAGAGTTTTGTTCACACATTTTTCATTCAACCACCCCCAGCCCCATTTCCAGAAACATGTGTGGGTTTTTCAAAATGTTTTGCAAAAGTATACACTGTTTACATGGCTCCAGTGGCCTATGGGATCTTGGTCATAATCCAGGACGGTGGTATGAGAATTTGAATAGTCACACCATGCCACCAATGAGTCACCATTTTCTTTTTAGTCTGCTCAACATTTTATCCTGGAGGATGCCCTATATCAGAAATTGATCTGTTTGGATTTATTTCCTATTGGAACTATTAGGTTTGTTACCTCAAAGTGTGAGTGACTCGGGGATCCACCCATGATGCCAGTGCCTCTGTGAAAAAGTGGGGAATATTAGCTCAAAGAGGAGGCTTACAAGAGGGGGATAACCTTATGAGTTCTTTTACACCTATGTTTACTGGTGCTAGTGCAAGGAAGAACCATCCAGAGATCCAAAAATGAAGCTTATTTGTTTTATTGGGGGAATCACAATCACACACACAAGATCCAAGCAGTCAGTCAATCACACAAACCTAACTGAAGGAAAGGAGAGAAAAGTTTAGACAGCAAGATTTTCAGAGTGAAGTGGGTGATATTTACCAATGCAGCTGAGAGGTGAAGAGCAATGGGGGTTAGACTAGGAGTCCAAGGACAGTACACAAATGGGAATTGGAGCAGCAGAGTGATGACTGTTGATGGTCATCACTGTGCTGCTCCAATTCCCATTTGCGTACCATTCTTGGACTCCTAGTCTAACTGGCATTGCTCTTCACCTCTCTACTGCATTGGTGTATTATTAATTGACTGGCCAAAAACTGGAGTTTACATACTCTTTTTTCTACCTGGAGGGCAAAGGTGCTAATGGGTCTCTGACAGAGGAAACAATGGAGTCTGGAGAGAGGACAATGGGTCCAAATAGACTAATGGTCTTAGAGTTAGGTGACAAAGGATTAATGTTTGCCTTGATAGCTCTTTAATTGTCAGACCGGTGTGGGAACAAAAGATGGAAGTTTGCTTGGTCAGAGGGAGAGGAGCTAAGACAATCAGCTATCCTATGGGAACATCCCAGATGCTATTGTCTCTTAACTGCAAGTCCATTATCAATGGAGTTTCCTGGTGCTTGCCTACTATGACCTTGCTATGCCTTGAGATCAACTCTGACCTTATTTTGCAATGCACGTGTTAGGCCAGCTTTTCCTCTTAGCCATCATGGCCATTCAGCCATAGCAGGGTATATTTTATATTTATGCCAATTAATGTATTTTGCCAGTTAAATAATATCAAAGCATGGGGGTGTATGACCTACTAACAGATTACAGGGCAGCACAGGAGGACAAAAGGGACTGGCAAACTGGTGAACAATCCAAAGCAGCAAGTGATGAAGTGGCAAATTGTGGTTTACCTAAACCACAGTCTTGCAGCTTAACAAAACAAAGAGACCTGAGGCAGGAAACACCATTTGGTAATACTAAACTCATCATCAAGAGGGACTGGTGAGGATGATTGGACTTATATAATTGTAGATGTTTAGAGAGAAACTGGAAATTTATTAATTAACTTGTCTGTCATTCTTCATGGTTAATAAAATTCTGTTCCTAGTTCAGTCCATATTATTGTCTGATGCCTTAATCCTGAACATGGGAGAAAAAGTTATACAATGGAAAGATTCTTTTCAAAATACTGCTAGAAGAGCTAGATCTGTCATTAGACAGGGTTAGGCAACTGCCTCCTAATGTATAATTTGAGTAATATTAATGAATAGTAAACTGTTGTTTACCTGATTTCTTATTATTGCATCTTTGGCAACAAGAAAGAGCAGTGAGGCTTGTGGAATTTTCTATTTTGAGTGCCAAAATAACTTGGCTGGGTTTAAATATAATGCTCTTTGATAGGAATAGATTTTAGGGATGCTATTTGCTGCTGCATCTCAGTCAGTAAAATCACTTGGGGGCAACTCTGCCAGTTACCGTGTCTGTTTGTGCTAATACACTTTCAAAGGCTTCCATTAAGTCCACAGTTTGCCACTGATGCAACTTTGATTAGAGTTTTAAATGCCCTGAAAATTCTTCCTCTGCAAGTATTTTCATAACTACCTAAATAAATAAATAAATAAGTAAGTAAGTAAGTAAGTATAGCAAGCACTCACAACTCAGCTTAATATTACAGGAAACTGTATCAATTGGATCTCGAGAAGGATGCAAATCTCACATTCTTTAACCCCCCCATCCTGACCCCCTCAAAAAAACCTCAAAACAAACAACGCATTCTATATCCCCTGAACACATTCAGAAATGACCTTAAATTTTGGCTTATATGGATATAATTACACTTTGAAAAATCCAGTCATTTTGCTGCCAGGGTTCGCAGAAGGCAGTATAAAAAGTGAAAGAAAATGCTGAAATATAAACTATACATTTATAAATAAATGGATTAAGACGTTAGCAAGATCAGAGTCAGATGTACTATTGATTCAATTACACTTCATTTAGTTGTGCCCAGAGGAGTTGGTAGTCGTATCTGATTCAGCTTGGCTGCACATGCAGTTCCCATGCATGCACATAAATAGAATTTTTGGACTACAGCCATAGATTTAATCTAATCATCCATGTATGTCCAAATGTCCACATGGATCTCTTGCAGAAATGGGATGACCTATTCATTCCAATCACAGAAGGAGCTCTGCTTCTACAAAAGAAAGTTGACATAGACCAGTATCCAACACTGGAATTTAAAGAACTGTTTCTGGTGCAGGAATTCCCTGCACATGTGAACTTTCTGTGGCCATAAAAATACATTGCTAAAGAGGGTGTAAAAAAGGTATATAAAGGAGAGGACATTGGATGATGATGGTTTCTGTGTAAATGGAATGGTGAATCTACACCTGGTTTTAGCACAGAGTTTAAAGTAGATATCAGGGCATTGAATCCTATGACCCAAATAACTTCAATAAATCTACCAGCTACAGCAACAAGGGGAAGAAATTTGTTATATTTTAATATGAAACAACCTAAATTTTCAACTCAATATGTATACTAAAATGCTAAAATGTAGACTAAATAGATATGTAAATGGAATTTCTTTGCTTTCTATACTTCTTCAAGAACGACGCAGTCCAAAAATTACTGATCAAAAGCTGTGCAAAAATCTGCTTTCATTGGGATAAACTGCATGCAAAACTGCATCCGTTAGGGAAATAGCAAAGGAAAAGGCAGATACTGTTTGGAATTCTATTAGGGACGCAGACATGCATAGGTCGCACTACCCACGCATAGCCAAAAAGCCATCATTACTCCACAGACATATTCTACTGACAACATTAGAAGTGGAGCTGCACAAACAGCATGCTCATTTGTGCCTTGCCTTTGCAAATTTTTCATTGTGTGTTAAATTTTGTGGTAGTTCATCCTATATTTTGCATTGTGATTATGTATCCTGTACTTTGTATTGTGGTTGTGCATCTTATACTTTCCACTGAAGTTGTGAATCATGCATTGCACAATGACACTAAGTCATTAACATTTGATGCACAATGTTGATACCTTGCATGGGTTTGTGTCCAATTTTCTAGCATATTTCCATGTGAAGACATTTACAGTACTCCCAAAGGGTGGTGGATTGCAGCCATTGAAATATATAATTTGAATATTGGCATATATGCATAAAAATGGCTGTGAATTTGGATGCTGACTTAAAAGAATAAATCACTCATGCAAAAATACAGTGGAATATATCAGGGTTTGGGGGAAAATGTGCAGTTTTGAGGAAAGTGGAGGGTGGAAATATGAAAATGTGAAAATATTTGAAAAATAAGAAAAAAAAACCAGTTTAAGACTTATGTTACCCTGACTTCTGGGGGTGTTCTTGGGGACACCTTGGTTCACTCCAAAAATGCAAAGACTGGGGAAATTAGCGAAGCACTAGCTTGGCAGAACGAGGGGTAGGGTAACCCAGCGAGACCTTCAACTCAATTTTTACAGGGTCAGACCAAGTAAAAGCTAGCCAAAAGATTAAAAAGTAAGCTTAAAATGTATTTTTATTGGGGAAATTCACTCATGCGTGCACACAAGATACATACAGTCAAGCATTCATGCAAGACCTAACTGAAAGAGAAAGGGAGGAAAAATTATAGACAGGCTGAGGGGCTTGAGAGGATTTATAATTACCAGTCCAGAAGAGTAGTAAAGAGCAGAAATGTGTTTTGGCTTGGGTATGACCTAAGGACAGTTCTCATTTAGGAGCCAGATGGACAGAGCGATGGGTAGACCTTCGAGAGACTGCACTGGGCATCCTGAAATCAGGGTTATTTGTACCCTGAAAATAGCCTGTGGCAATGAAGGTTCCAGATGCAAGACAAAGGGAACCTGTTGTGGACAATAGGTCTTTTGCCTGTTAATGGGGTTAGTGCTTGATTGCCAAAGACATGATGGATGTTGTAATAGCTGTCTATTGTGGGTGCTGCGAGGAAAGAGGAAGGAATCCAGGTGTACAAGGGAAGGATATCTGTCAATCAGTGTCCTGGTGGGCTTCTCACAGTTGGGTTCCCTGGAAAATTCCAGCTTCTATTTAAGGCTATAATCATAGGAACGATGTGTATTTGCCTGACAAATGACTCAGTCTTACCTGGAGGAAGTTTCGAGTTGACCTATCCTTCTCACATTTACAGTCAAATTCCTTCCCTTGCTTGGTTTGACCTTTCCATCACCTTTCAGGTCTGAGTTTAATATCAGAGCCAATTAATACAGTTACCAATCCAATATCATGCCAATTAAGTATGGTGCCCATCCAAACCATACTAACATCAGGGACCCCCAAAGTGGGACTTTACACTTATTTCATACAAAATTTGTACATTGTCGTTTTATGCAGAAAATAGGTTTCTGCACAGGAATCAAGTTTCTCTGCAAATAACATAATATTTACTTTTTTAAGTTGTGTTTTATTTTTAGTTGTGCTTTGTTTTAAACAATTCTAAGCCACCTTGCAACAAATAAAATAAAGGAAAAGGAAATGGAAACAGAAACTCCTTCACGGAAAGCACTACAATTGTGGACCTATGCAAAATTTTCAGATGGTTGTTTTGCTTAAAAAAAAACTGTTTCCTATGCAGAAAAAGCTGTTTTCTGTGAAGAACAACCATGTGTGTCCTGAATAGTGAACAGTCTTTGAAAACTGTAGAATTTTCTAAGATTTTCTCTCAGCAGAAGGAAAATTGCTAAAATTACTTGTTTCTTCTTCCAGTAAGGAAATTGGTGAAGAATTGCATCACCAATGGAAAGTGAAATAGTTTTCACTATCCATGATATTGTCTCTTCACTTTCAGGAAAGCCAAGAACAATGGGAAGAAAACTGTTTCTTCATTTTCAATATGTAGGAAAATAATTTTATTTTCATTTTCATTTTCTCTTCCGTTTCTGTTTCTTTTTCTTCTTCAAAGGGCTCAGATTTTTCAGAAAGGTAGGTAACAGTTAATCTAAACCAAAGCAGTAATTGCACCTTAAGGCAGTAATTGAGCAATTAGCAAAAGGGATACGATTGATTAACTGCTTAAGAGCAATTTGTGTTCACCTTTCTTTTTTTCTTCTCCACATAACCCATCCAAATGCACAGCACAGGGTAAGGAAGAGAAATGAGCCAAATTTTATTTCCCTAATGCTGTATTGTTCTCTTAAGAATAATTCTGGCACACTGTCTACACACAGTGAAGCATTTTCGTAAGCCTTGGGATCATTTCACTCAAAATATGTTGGTGGAGAATATGACATCATCCTTTTGAGCCTTTTAAACCTTTATCTTGACTTCTAGCTGAATTATCTGCCTAGGCTACTTCACTATGCGAAGACAACATATATATATATATATATTAACAACCAAAGATATTCTTCAAGGAGGAGTACAGTTTGGCAGAGAGGGAAGGTTTCCTCTTTGACTGCCTTCTTCTATGTGACTGCTGGGTGCATGCCTGAGGGCTAGAAGTCTGGGATCTACAGCTGTCTGGACATATTTTTGTTCTGAAATATTTCCACAACTGAGAAATCACCAATGCACCTCTAAATCAGCATCCTATCTATAACCTGTGTTCAGTCTGTCAGGTATAATTATGCTGGAATGAGGAAGAATGTGTGGTGGTGGGAGAAAATGAATCTGCCAGAACATCCTGGTAAATCATACAAGCATAGAATTATAGAATCTTAGAGTTGGAAGGGACCACAAGAACCATCTAGCGCTATTCCCTGCCAGGCAGCAATATATAATGAGAACACTCCTGAAAGATACACATCCAACCTTTGTTAAAGACAGAGAGCACACCGCTGTCTGAAGCAATCTGTTCTGCAGTTGAACAGCTCTTAGAGTAAAGAAGTTCTTCCTAATTTTTAGTTGGAATCTCTTTTCTTCTAATTTGAATCCATTGGTTCATGTTCCAGTCTCTACAGCAGCAAAAAAACAAGGTTGTTCCATCTTCTACATGGAATCCCTTCAGATATTTAAAGATTTCTATCATATCACCTCTCAGTCTTCTCTTTACCAAACTAAGCATACCCAACTCCCATAGTCATTCCTCATAAGGTTTGGTTGCCAGAACTTTGATCATTTTCATCACCCTTCTCTGGATACATTCCAGCTTCTTGATGTCCTTGAATGATGGTGCCCAGAGCAGGACACAGTATTCCAGGTGAAGTCTGACCAAGGCAGAATAGGATGGCATTACTATTCCCCTCAATCTGGACACTGTAGTTCAGTGGTTCTCAACCTGTGGGTCCCCAGATGTTTGTGAACTTCAGCTCCCAGAAGCCCTGAGCATTGACCATAGTGGCTGAGGCTTCTGGGAGCTGAAGTCCACGAACATCTGGACCCACAGGTTGAGAACCACTGCTGTAGTTCTTTCGATGTAGCCCAAGTTTGCATTGGGTTTTTTGGCTGCTGCATCCCACTGTTGGCTCATGCTTACTCTGTGGTCCACTAAGAGCCCTTGGTCATTTTCATAGGTTCTGCTTTCAAGTCAGGTATCATCCATTCTACCATTGTACATTTCATTTTTCCTGCCTTGATATAGTACCTTACCTCTGTTGAAATCCATTTTGTTAGTTTTGCCCAGTTCTCCATTCTGTCAAGATCATTTTGAATTCTACTCTTGCCCTCTGTACTATTAGCTACCCCTCATCCTCAATTTGGTGTAATCTGCAAATTTAATAAGCATGGCTACTATTTCATCACCTAAGTCTCTTGTAAAGAAATCCAACAACACTGAGCCCAGGACAGAATCTCAAGGCACTTTACTAATCACTTCTCTCCAGGGTAAAGGGCAACCATTGGTGAGCACTCTTTGGGTTCACTCTGTCAACCAATTACTGATCCATTTAACTGTAAAACTGTCTAGCCCACAGTCTACCAGCTCGTCTGAATGAATAATATGGAGAACTTTGTCAAGCTGAAATCAAGATATACTATATCTACAGAACTCCCCTCTTGTACCATGCTGGTAACTCTATCTGGGGCTAGGAGAGGGGAGGAGTAATTGGCATGGCATTTTTTTTTTTTTTTGAAAAACATATGCTGGCTCTCATTAATGACAGAATTTCTTTTTAAGTATGCACAGCTCAATGATCTATTCTAAAACCTTTCCTGGTTTTGACATCAAAACTGACTGGTTGGTAGTTGCTTGGGTTCTCTTTTTTGCCCTTTTTGATGATGGAGGCAATATTTGCCCTCTTCCAGTCTTCTGGGGTGTCTCCTGTCCTCCAAGCATTCTGAAAGATTATTGATAGTGGGCCTGAGATTACTTCTGCCAGTTCTTTTAGTAGTCTTGGATGCAGCTCATCTGAATGCATTTGGAGTAGACCTTTACTACCTCTTTACCTGTTCTGGGCTGCACTTATCTTACTGCAGTATTTATTCTATTTTCACCAGTTACTCCACTATTTTCCTTCTGGCAGAAGAAAAGCCACCTAGTTATTAGGACCATTGTGAAATGTTTCCTCCTCATCATCCCCGTTTTAGGTAAGGACAATAAATGGCTCTTTTAACAGGATCATAAACAACTCAGTTTTGCAGAAAAATCCTCTCACACTTCATTTGTCTGATATGTTTTGGCCCATACCCTACCAAGGATGTAAGGAGTAAAAATTTCCCAAGTCTGAGACCCCAGATTTTGCTAGGCTACAATTCTGCTCTTCCTTGGCTACTGCCTGTCAAGGCTGGAGATACATGAGATGGAGTCTAACAACTTGTGGGATGTCAGGTTTTGGAACTTCTGTAATAAACATCAGAGATAAGTATGTCCCAGGACTCCAAGGGAGATTTTTGGCTCCTCCAAGACACCATTATATTGTGCTGCACTGGTATGGCTGCCATTTTAGAAGGAAATGATATTCTGGGGAGCATTTGTGGGTGTTTTTTTTTTTTTTTTTAGAGTGGGAGTCCCCCAAAACTGCTTTGGAAACAAGAACTCCTGAAGAGATTTTTTTTTCCTAGCGAAAAAAGTGGGAATGTGAGAGGAGCCAGGAGTTGTAGGGGGCCTGCCCCAAGGCCCACATGGAATTTGCTAAAGGACTACATGCTGTCTGCAGGCCACAACCCTTGATCTAGACCATATCACTTTGCCTCCTTCCAGCTACAAAATGCCACAGATAATGTCATGTATAGCCAAATCATCATCACCAACTTCTGTTGCAATTGATGAAGCTAAATAAAAATTATTTCATTCTGCATATTCTAGAAGTTAAAAAAAAGTTCAGGGAAATGGTCAGTACAGGCTAACATAAATGGGATCAAAGAAGCTAGGAAACAACATCTGATATATTCTGTACAGGTTTAGAGACAACTCAGGCTCAAAAATGAGATCATGATCCTATGATCTCCTTCCAAATGTTTCATAATTCATTTGACCTGTTCTGCTATCTTATGTGCTTGTAGCAGTTTAAATTCCTCTGCTCTCATGGTTATATTTTTAGTTTGTCTTTTAAAGTAAGCTGTCTGGAGGGTATAGCAATGAAAACAAGAGCATGACCACCTGGAGATGAGCAAGCATACCTGTCATAGAAGACATAGTTGCACCAAACTCTATGAAGCATAAACTGAGCAATTCTCTAATCATTTCAGAGACTCTTAGACAGAATGTCTTCTTTCCCTTTCCATGACCCTTCAAAATTGATTTGAATCCTTTGTGCCCCCAAGGCATTTCAGACAACAAATGCTCCTAGGTGGAAGCAAGAGATCTGTCTTTTCTTATTGAATCATACTCAACAGTTTGATGAAGCAACAATTCACCGATCTTCCACATTACACATTACTTCTGTACTTTGAGGCTCTATGAACTGAACCATAATTCATACACTGCTAGAGTGATCCCATTGAAAGAAATGAATGGATAAGTCTAATTTCACTGTCCACAAATACTTCACATGTTTACTCATAAATGTTTCTTCAGACAAACAGGCAAAAAAACAAGCAAACAAATAAATCTGTAGGTAGTTAGTATTTAAGCATTTATTTTAAACACATGTTCTAAAACATGCTTTATTCCCAAATATGCACCAAAAACAGGTTGATCTCCATTTCTTGATCAACTGGATCACTCACTAAGCATATCCTCACCTAACCAGGATGAGTTGAATTTTATTTGTCCTCATCCTGTCTGTCAACCAAACTTGGATAGAACTTCTACTGTTTCACTTGACTGCAATGAGAAGGAGAAATGGATCTTGAAAGATGACCATAAAACATGGAAGGAACCTTGTATCTATAGAAGTGGTTCTTAAAGGTGGGTCGCCAGATGGTGTTAGACTTCAGCTCCCAGAAGCCCCAGACAGCATGGCCCCCTAGTCTCTTAGGCCCTTTCCGGAGTACACTTCCATCCCCAAGCATAATCATGGGTTAAATCATTGACGTGTTTTCCCGTCAATGACCTACTATTATACCACTGTCCTGCAGAAGGTCCAGAAGCATGATAGCTGCACTTCCTGCCCCAGTGCAGCCTGGGAAAGTACCTGGCTGTGCTGCAGAAGGAAGAGGAATGGCCATCGTACTCCCTTCTGCAGGGAGCCATCCAGTGCAGAGGGCAGTGTTCCCGTTGCACTCCCTACCTGGCAGAGCCACTGTAGGGATCCACACCAGACAACTTTGCAAAAAGGTAGGGTGCGGAAAGGGCCATTGCCTCATCTACTTCACATAGGATATACACATGGTTTACATGCATACTATATTTTCAGTTGTTTTTTAGTCCAAGTGACTACTTACTGAAAAAATATCCCTCACCTGAGATTCTTGAAGAAAGTAAAAGAAAAAATAATCCAGCAATAATAATAATAATAAATTACTAGATTTCTCATCTTTCCAAGTAGCAGTAGCTAAGATTATACCATTTGTCTTACATATACAAAAAGGAGATATACCAACAACATAAAAATGGTTGTTAAAACTATTTGATATTATGAAACAGATGAACTATTGGAAGCCATAAGGGATAGAACTGATAAACATTTTAAAGAGGAATGGAGTGTGCTTTTCTCGTTTGGGAGGAACATTGGGGTAATGTAGCAACCAAGGGAATAAGAGAATTGTATGAAAGAAATAGGGATAAGATAGATAAATAAATAAAAACTTTCCTTTTAAACAATTCTTGCCTCTAAATGTATTGATATATATTATAGGGATTTTTTTTCTTTTTAAAAACTTTTATTGTTTTATATATATATGTGTGTGTGTGTGTGTGTGTGTCTTTGTTACATATATAACACACACATATTTTGTAGCTACACTGACAAGAATATGTTAAATAATATTTGGATAAGTCACCTGGGAGAGATTTATGAATATATGCAAGCCTGTAATTTAGTTTGATTGTGAATTCTCTTTTAACATATAATCTTTAAATACAGAACAGATTAACAGATAAAAGATATTACGATCAATTAGGATCAGAAGTCCGATTTTCTTCTCTTTTATCCTCTTTCTTCCTTTTTTAATTCTCTTATGGTTAGTTGTTGTTTTTTTCCTTTCTTAAAAATTTTTCTTTATCTTTTCTTTCTTTTTCTTTCTTTTCTTATTCAAATTTTGGTATACATCAATCCTTTTTTTCTTTCTTTTTTAATGTGTTTTTGGAACTGAAGGATAAAAGAAGGGAGAAAAGGTACAAGAAATAACATGAGTAACACAATATGTAAAGAGTGTAAAGAGGAATACATTGAGCTGTGTTTTTATGATTTGGGGCAAAGGGGCAAAGTGATGAGTTATAAGTCTAACTTAAAATATGGTTTTTGTATTAAAAATTAAAGAAATAAGGAATTGTAAGAATTTTCCAGTCTTGATGGTAAGATAGAATATATGTAACATAAATAACATGTGATATAAAAAATAGTTTGATAGTTATAATTTGTTTATGCTAAAATACCAAAAGGAATTGATTGTATACCACTGTTAAAATTTATGTTGTTAATATTAAGAATGGGATGAATCCAGAATTTTCTGAATCCAGATCTGAATCTCTGGAAGGTTCTGGGAATCCATGAATCTCATGAATCTAAAATCTTTCAAATCCTTTTTTTTTTTTTTAAAAAAAAAAAGGATTTCAAAAGCAACTTTTTTTAAAAAAAAATTAAACTTTTTAAAACTTTTTTTAAACGGAATTTTTTTAAAAAGACTCTGTTTTTTGGCTGGTGTATTTGAAATATTCAGTTTGCCTATTTTTGCACAGGGATTCAGATTCGTGAATCTCGAATCCTTGCTGAGGATTCAAGAATTTGAGGATTCGGTTGGCCCATCCCCAGTTAAAATACTTTTCCCTTTTCTTCTTTTTTCTCTTTTTTCTCTTTCTTTCAGTTTTTTATATTTTGCTTCAATGTCCTGTAAGAACAAATTGGCCGTTACTGTTTGGATTTTATTTTTCAATAAAGATTTTTTTTTTAAAGAGATATTTCCAAGGATATTAGAAGTAGGGTAACACTTCAGGGATAAAAGGAAAAGATACTGATAGGAGAGAAAGGCTCCCTAAGTCAATCAAATGGAAACTGAGTATATCCATTGGCTGTAGAATGCTGACTGAAATATGGGATGGAAAAAAATGATTATGAGAAGGTGTGGCCGGGAATGTCCCGCACAGATAGGTTCCATAGTATGTTTCATTGAGTTCCTTCATTAGTTAAGTGCCTAACACACACACGCACTGTGCAAAATTTGGAAGAAAGTAAGTACAGCTTGTCATTTCATGATCTCATATTTGAACAATTCAGAAACTAATCCAATTTATTAGATGGCTAACATTTTTTTTCCAGTAAGTACACTTGCTTTTATCAGAAGTTTTGAAAGAAATATTTACATTTCAAAAAAAAAAAAAATCACAGCAACATATCTAAATGGTAGAGAAACAACAACCTTTTTTCAATGCAATGGAGTCCTCTCTCATTAATATGTAACTCCTTTGGTTTTCCAAACAATAAGACAGTGCTGAATAAATAATTGTTGCATGTGTAAAGGTCTGGCAAACGCCTGGACTTTATTCTGTGTTAATGGCATCATTGTTCAGGCATCTAGCAGGAAGACAAACATGTGAAGATTTGGTTTGCAATTAACCCAAAACAATGCTAAGAAAACTGGATGGGGAGAAGTAAAACTAATCTCTCTCTCAGGATTATTTATTTATTTATTTTATTACCCATGATGAATGATGTTCTTCAAAACTCAAGGTTTTCATAGGAAAATGGCTTTTATGGGTTTTGATAGATCACCCAGATCATCTAAATGAAGGGGCTCATGCATCTTCCAGTCTTGATTTATGATTTCTTTAGTTTTGTGAACTCTTACAAGGAACAGGGACAGAGGCTTACAGCAACGGTAGGTGAAAGCATTTGATTATCACAGGAGGGGAGAAAGAGCTAGGATACAAATACCAAACCTTTCTCCCTTTTTTAAAACCAGTTGCCAGTGTGTTGTAGTGGTTTGAACATTGGACTACAACCCTACAACTAGGTTTGATTCCCCACTCAGCCATGGAAACCCACTGGGTGTGTCACATATTCTCAGCCTCAGGAAACCCGTGATAGATTCACCTTAGGGTCATCATAAGTCAGAAACAACTTGAAGGCATACAACAACAGCAGCAGCAGCAGCAGCAGCAGCAGCAGCAGCAACAATCCTCCCGAATTTTTTTTCTTTGCTATTTTATATTATAAAAAAGAAGTCATCAAGCAAAAGCATTTCAGAAAAGACTGCATCCTCTCCATTCATTCACTGAAGAAAATTCCATGCATACTGGTAACTCCCCAGATCTCAGACCAAGGCCAATTGTTTCTTTGTGTCCTAACAGCCTGTTCTGAACTGGCTTTTCAAATGAGTGGCCTTGCAAACTGACCATAATGTCTGCTTTTGAGTAAAAATGGCAAGCTGCAACATTTTTCATAAATAGTTAGTTGCACACTGGAGTATTACTCAATGAAAGATAATCCTCCTGGTTAAATATCAAAGTGAAGGTGATTTCATGTCAGCTGAAGATCTACAAAGTCAGAAAATTCAAAGCTAACGCTGAAACCTAAGAGATGTACCTTGTGATCATGGTTGATGGTGGGCCATGTTACAAACTGTATTCAAAAGTAAGTCAAAAAGCAAATTCCACATTCTGTTAGTCAGTTAGGAGGTGTCCACACCCCGGCCCACAAATAATGTTTTCCCTTTGGGTTCTTTTTTTTTTTCTTTTCTTTTCTCTTTCTCCACTGATATTTTATAAATATTCCAAATTGGCCTTGAATGGTTGTGATTTATGTGCACCTTTACACTTGTGTCCCTTAATTAAAGTCATATTCAGTGCCTGAATTACTAGATATGAAGCTTTTTTAAAAAAAAAAAAAGAGGGGAACCAAGTTGGAACAGTAATACAAGCATATTTATTAAGTTGTGAGCATAATAGATGGCAGAAAGCTAGATATTGACTCCTATATAAAATGCAAACAATGGAGATATATTGCATTGATATTTTTGCATGTTTGTTTCTCTTCAGATTATTCTACCAGATGAAAGTATAGCAGTTCTATTTCACTGTGTGAAAATGAAATAGTAATTTTATATTCTTCCTTAGCTACATTTATACCACAAGTTTGTGCTTCTAATAAGATTGTGGAACTCACGCGGCTGTTCTCCTGTACATTAGGAAAGGTGCATACCAACATATGCCCAATTTTTAAGCAGAGAGAAAACCTACAGTTTCCACTAAGTGGAAGTCCCATGTGTATGCTTGCAGTAGGAAATGAAAGAGAAAAAGTCCATGTAGCGTGGCTGATGGTCTGAACAGGGGAAGCCAGAACTCTTTGGACCAATCAGAAACCCCATTTAGTCCTGATGGGTGGGCCTTTCCTGTGCACAGCTTGAAAATGAACACTGAGATACTTGAGCTGAAAGTTCAGAAGGGCAAAGCCTGCTCCTTCTAGTACAGAACAGCTAGAGCAGAAGGAACCTGAAACTTCAGATGTGATCAGATGTAAAAGAAAGACTGAAACTCGAGATGTATGCCCTCGCAAAAGATTTAATTCTGCAAATTACTGAAATGATTTTCAGACAAGGAAGATTTGTATGGCATTCTTGAGGGGCTATTAAAAGAGAAAGAGAGAGTGACAATAAAATGTATTAATACTGATAGGCAAGACATAGGCCATTTTTGCACTAGACCTTTATAGTGATATTATTCCACTTTCAACATCCTATGGAATCCTGGGATTTGCAGTTTAGGGCCCCGGCCCAAATTTCAAACCGCAGGATTCCATAGGATGTTGAAAATGGAATAATAGCTCTATCTATCTATCTATCTATCTATCTATCTATCTATCTATCTATCTATCTACCTACCTACCTACCTATCTCACAAGTGCGGAAATGGCCATTGTCTGAAGAACTATGTGTTCTTCAGAAATATAGTATGTGTGTGTCCATATGTGCTTCATTTGAAATTGCATAAAATACAATCATTGAGAAATAATATATTAAACCAGATAAAATAGAACACATTCAAATCTATGCTCCCTAAATACTTACAAAGCAATTCAAAAACCAACCTGTAGTGTAGTGGCTTGAGCACTGGACTATAGCTCTGGAGACCAGAGTTCAGATCCCTGTTCAGCCATAGGAACCCACCAATTGACACTGAGCAAATCACACTCTCACAACCTCAGAGGAAAGCAAAGAGAAATTCCCTCTGAACAAATCTTGGCAAAAAAGCTTCCTGATACAGTAGTCTTAGGGTCCTCATTAGGCAGAAATAGTTTGAAAGCATGCAACAACAACAATGGATTTTTTAAAAAAAATGTCTCCAAAACTTTTAATAGGTAATATTACATAGTTAATATGAAAAATTAATAGCAATTAATACTTATCAGAATGGAGGCAAAGCTGTATAGTCTTGTTATTTCTTCCCCTTTCTGTGTGTATCTTCAAAAGCTTAGTGGCAAGGATGGAGCTTATGAAATGTGTAAAGTGACAAATGGGCAGAAAATCCCTGGGCACACCTCAGGTAGTGGCTATCAGTGTGGATTGATACCTACCATACAGCACCATCTAGCTTCTGTTGTGCTGCTGGGGAAGAAGTATTGCCTAAGGAGTTTCTGGTATTAGGGTTACAGGAGCTGCTAGGCACTAGGCAACATAAATCACAATTTCTCAGAAGTAAACTGACCTCAAGAAAGCTGGCTTGTATTAGATTCTGAGTTGTTGTTTCTTAGGAATTTTTTTTTATTATTATTTCATAGTCCTTTGACTGAGCTGACAATGTAGGAAGCTGAAGCTGCTCATTCTCCCATAGAACTACAGTCATCCCTCCACATTCACTAGGGTTAGGGGCACAGGACCCTTGTGAAAGTGGAAAAACTGTGAATGACACTGGGTCCTCCCAGACTGTATATAACACACAAAAAAAGGATGATCACCATATTCAACCCACCATAGATTCCTTTGAGGCATCAGGGCTCCTACACAAGACAGAAGTGGGTGGCTGGTGGGTTTACTGCCACCTCCACTGCTGTCCCACACCATTTTTAATAAAGACTTACAAGCCTCGTTAATAGTTTCTCAGCCTCACGAGGCCTGCAGTCCCTATTAAAAATGGCATAGGGAGGCAGCAGAATAATCTGTGAATAGTCAAATCCACAAAAATGAAATCCGCAAATATGGAGATCTGACTGTATTTTTAATTGTACTGTTGGGAAATTTTGCTGTTCTAAGGAATGCCTTAGTAGCTGTTTCATTGTATGAGCCATCTTGTTTGCTTGATACAAACTGAGAGATAGAACATAACTGAATATGACCAATAAGCACAATAATATATAAGAAAATATGCTTCTATTGAAACCAAAGCTAGGATTTTTCTATTCAAGTAAATGGTGTGAGTCTGGGTCAGAAAAAGTATTCAAAGCAATTGTTTTATTCCCATACCTTTGTAAAAGTATTCAGCATGATGAGATTACAGTGGTTAATTTCAAATTGTTCCAAAAGCAAACAAGTCAACAGGTAAAAGTGAAATATTACAATCATAGATAAATCAGCTAGCTATTTTATTTTTTATAAAGTGAAGGAGAAAAAGGTAAAATGTTAGCCTTGAAAATCCTGCAGGAAGCCAGAAGCTGAAAGAGAAACATTTTTGAGAGGGTGGCTACACACAATTATAGACAAAAAAGGAATCTGGTATTATCTCTGAATATGAACAACTGTCACACTGGGAATGACACAAAGACCAATTCCATCGGCACATCAGAATACCTACCTGATGTGTTCCTTTCTCAATTGTCAGTTATCCCCATTACTATTCATTTTGGCTTTGGAACTTTGCAGAGAGTAATGAGAAAGGAAGATCAGCTCCAAGGTGTCAAACTTGGTAAGGATGAATACAGAATTAAAGCATTTGTGGATGATGTCATTATCTTCTTCAAAAATCGAATAACTAATATTGATCTCCTAAACAATATACTCAAGGTGTTTGGACAAATTGCAGACTTCAAAATTGATAAAACTAACTCAGAGATCTTAATGAAAAATGTCAGAACAAATGAAAAAGAAATTTGGGGTTGAGATTGTGAATAAAGCAAAATATTTAGGAGCTGAACTAACATCTAATAACAACCAATTATTCAAAAAAAAAAAATTTAAAGTTTGGAAAACAATACAAAGAAATCTCAAAAACTCAAAAAAACTAAATATATCACTATTTGGCAGAACCTTAGTTATTAAAATAAGTGCTATACCCAAAACTATCTTTCTCAAATGATTCCAGTTATCACAGCCAATACATGTTTTTCACAGTATAAAAGAAACCTCTCCAATTTTTTATTTTTATTCTTTTTGGGGGGAGCCTAGTATGAGATTCAAATCCATGAGAGATGTTAAGTAAGGGGAGGTGGACTTGCCTTTCCAGACTTTAAAGTGTATTATGATGCTACTTGTTTGGTATGGATGAGACCTTGGATATTACTGGATAATAGAAAACTTTTGGAATTGGAAAGCCATGACCTCCATTTTGGTTGGCATGTCTTTGTGGGGTATGATAAAGCTAAGGTACAAAAATTGCTTGCTAATCATGTGATCAGGAAGGTGTTATATCAAGTATATGCCAAATGCAAGCAACTCTTATATATTAAAATATCATCTTGGTTGTCTCCACTCAAAGCACTTTCTTTAAAAGTGTTGCAAAGATAAGGAGAGTGGAAGACAGACAGAGATCTTTTGATGCAAAAAGGAGAATGATACCAGTTAAAAGAAAGACAACAATTATGAGATGAGGGGCTAAACATGCAGTGGTTCTCATATTTACAAATATCAGAGAGTTTAAAAGCAGATATGAAAAATGAGGAATTTAATCTGATAAAAATAGCATTTGAAAATTACCTACTTAACAGGGAAAAACATTTGACTGCCAACATTTATAACATGATATTGAAATTTACCTTAGAAAACAAAATAGTTAAAGAATGTGTAGTAAAACTGGCAAGAGACCTTGGGCATGACACTACTGCGCTAGTGGGCACACCAGTCTTGGTGGGTGGGCAGTTTGGCCATATTGCTCAGCAGCTTTGGGATGTTGTCTGCGGTCCTGCACTACTGGAAGGGCGAGGTAGTTATAATTTTGTGATTGGCAAGGGGAGAAGGGTTTCTCCTGGGCCCTGTTGGCAGGTATTGGGTAGCCCCAGTGGGCATGTGCCTGTGGATAAAGCTTCCTCCCTCTCTTCTATCCTTTATTGATAGCGTCCCCATGCTTTTTCTTCAGCCCAACTTCACTAGGTCTTCAGGGCCCAGCACATCTTTCCCTCCTGTTGATTCTAATTCCTAAGCAGGCAAACCACAGCCTGGCATAAGCCCCATGTGCAAACTTTGGTCCAATGAGATGTGTTCCAGCCTAATTTTTTTTTCCCCTGCCACATGCCCTAAGTTCCCATTTTCTGGCTTTGTGCGCATGTGCACTGAGTACTGTATTGAGTAATTGCTTGCTGGATTACAATTTTTAATCCTTTTTGCCAGTTTTGTATCCAGGGTCCAAGGCATCATGCCCATTTGTTAATTGGAACCTGGCAATCACTCTGGCACTTCCTGGTTTTGAGATTGATTTGAGCGTTGGACTATGAATCCAGAGTGCAACATGGCTTCTAAAAAGGAACTGTGGGCACCAAGGATAAGGGTCATGAGAGGAAGACACCTTTCCTCCCCCCCATGTACTTTCCTCCAGTGGACCCTTCCTCATCTGAGGATGAGGGGGCCAACAGTACAGAAGCTATTTTGTTTGTCACTCTCATTCAGGAACTTGGTGGAGCTCTGGCACATGAGAAAACAGAAGGTTCTACACAACAATTAGTTTTTCTTAGCATAGAAATTGACCCAGTCCGTCAATTGTGTCAGCTACCCCTCAGAAAATTCAGGACCTGCATGTTAGGATTCTGGAATTCCTGGAGTGCCACAAAATGATGCTGTGCAAATCAAGGTACTTATAGACAACTTAAACTTTGCTTGTAAAATTGTTGTCCCCAGCAAGGCATTTTTGAGGAGACTCGGTGATGATATCTGTTTCATCACTATGCCCCGTCTGTCATGGGCCAGGATCTAGAATCTGAGCAGGAAGCTGTGGCTGAGGAAGAGGCAGGTCTTCCTGTCGAAGAGCAGCCTCAGAAGAAGCAGAATATCTTACATACAGCTGATCAGCTCTCAAAGCCATGCATATGATACAGAAAGCAGAGGGCCAGGCAGCAAAGGGTGGGCTTTGGTTACAGCCTGTTGGCTCCAGTCAATTTAATAGCTGGCATTGCCTAGAACTGGTTGCTGGAAGCAACCTTACTACTTGTGATAACTGAAGCCCCTGTCAGAGCTGCTGCTGATGAGCAGCAGCTGTTGGTCCCTGTTGCTCAGGGTGGAGATGAGTCCTGCAGCTCAAGAGCTCCCCCTGCTGCCATGGAACAAGCAGGCGCGGACATTCCTCTGCCTGCTCCTTTAGGGCAACAGGGATCCAATTCTGAAGACAGTTTGGGACCTGTGCCAATCAGCCCATAAACAAGGAGGAGACTCAAGAGAGCTGAGCAAAGGGAGGCTTCCTTGATTAAGTTCAAGAAGCAGTGACTAGCCACACCTGTGTCTTAGCTATATAACTGCCTGCCTGGAAGCTTTCCTTTGCTTATGGCAAACTTCTTTCAAGTCCTCCTCTTGCCTGTTCCTTGCTCCCAGCACCCGGTTCTTGCTACCTTGAATTGATCTCTTGACCCTTGGCTTTTGGAACTCTGACTATGGCTTTTGCTTGATGCTCTGGTAAATGAACTCCCTTGTGTAAAGTGCTTGCTTGTCTCCTCCTGGCTGGACTTTGCTGGCTCTCACACTCCCTTCTCTGGGCTGGCTCCCCACCCAGGTCTCTGACCTTGACATTACTTCTTTCTTTAGGAGGAGCATCCCACTGCCCGAGGAATTTCAGTCACCTGAGAGTAAGTTCTTTTGCATAGGATGCATTTCCCTTCGAAGCAAAATGTTATCTTTTGAAAGAAGTGCAAAAACTCTGATGATATGTCAGGGCACATTTCTTTATGAGAAAATTTGTGAATATGCTTATCTCCAACTTGGAAAATGCATGACAGGTTCAGCACAGAAAGGGAGAATCGAGGGAAAATAAACCCTCTACCCTATGGGGTATTTCATGAGTGGAACTGTCTTCATGGGAACTCCTTATCCAATCCTGTTATTTACAAACAATTCTTTGTATCTAGAAATATACACAATGCACTATGTAAATAAAACAACAATGGATCTAGGAAACAAAACTGCAATTTTCCTTTATTCACTAGACCTTTTTATTACTTCAAGGAAATTCACAAGAGAAATCCTGACTGAACAATAACATAAGATGGACAGTCATATCTGAACCTCACTTAATAAAAGGCATCTCAGAGATATGGATTATGATAAGCCTGCCAGTCATAATTTTGGTCTGGGTGGTATTATGGCAGATTTTCCAAAATCACAACAGGAGGAGGAAGGCTCTTTCTGTGCCAGTCAATAAGGGCGACATTGCATTTTGATGGTATAGGAGATTTCACAGACAGTTGTAACAGACAACATCTGGCAATAGCTTGCTTAACTATAAAATATCCACTGAGCTGTAATATTGATTTGATACTTGATGCAGGAAAGTAATGTGCAGAACTCTTATAGAATATACCAATACCCAACCATCCCAGGAAATATTTCTAGTTTGCCAAAGGTCTTTTGACTTCCTTCAGTAACCTGAAAAGCTATTTGCTTCAAATGTAGTTCTGGGCAACTGGTGAAGGCATTTTTGGGTTGATGTGTAGAAACTAATTAGAGTCTTAGAATCATAGAGCTGGAAGAGACCACAGGCACCATCCAGTCCAACCCCATGCTATGCAGGAACACACATCAAAGCACTCCCAACAGATGGTCATCCCGCCTCTGTTTGAAAACTTACGAAGAAGGAGACTCCACCACACTCCAAGGCAGCATATTCCACTGATGAACAGCTCTGACCTTTAGGAAGTTCAGGTGGAATCTCCTTTCCTGCAGCTTGAATCCATTGCTCCTTGTCCTAGTTTCTGGAGCAGCAGAAAACAAGCCTGCTGCCTCCTCGACATGACATCCCTTCAAATATTTAAACA
Organism: Iguana delicatissima; assembly: GCA_948472985.1. Lineage (NCBI taxonomy): Eukaryota > Metazoa > Chordata > Lepidosauria > Squamata > Iguanidae > Iguana > Iguana delicatissima. The sequence goes on along the minus strand of CAOKZL010001950.1, from coordinate 66,147 downwards.
TGGCCATTATGTCCACTCTTAACTTTCTCTTCTGCAGATTAAACATGCCCAGCTCCCTAAGCCACCCCTCATAGGGCTTCCAGACCCTTCACCATTTTGGTCACCCTTGTTCAGTCAAACTGTATTTTACAAATTTTACCAAACCTCTTCAGAATGTCTTTATTGTTTGAGAGACTGGATACCCAAATTTGCTTGACAAATTTACCAAGTAGTGAAGAGCTTGAAACATACTGAGACTCATTTTTAATGACATTATAATGATTTTTTGCACCTCTTCACAGTGAATTTCCCTTGTAACTTTGATTTGTTATGGAATCAGATCTACTCACAAGATACTTCCTCAGATTTGTTCATTGCTTGTCTATCATTCATACTGACAATCTATCCACAAGGACCAGTTGCTTTTAGGGTTGGAAAGAAATTTCACTAATAATCTTTTTTTTTCCTTTTAAATGAAAGTATCCATTTTGTACCAGAAAAGATGTGAGATAAAAGTGCTCCCTGCCTCTACAGTTTGCAAAACAATATGTACATTTTAAAATATATGAGTGGCTAAAAATACACATGATGGCAGAAGACACTAGATCCAAATGTGTGTTTTTCCCAAGGCTCTGGGTTACCTCTCCATGACCCTAACTGAATGGGGCATTCACATTTTGACAGCTCTGGTCTAAATTCATAACAAAATCAATGACTCAGGAAGGAAGGCTGGCATAATTCCTTCCCCCAGAGTAGCTATAAAATGTTCCTTTCTTATTTTATCACCAGCTGTCAGTAATCCCTGGAGCTATATATGTGCCGAGTATTCCTTTACAAAATCTTGAGGATTCTAGGATGAGAAGCAAAAATTTGAAGGGGATTAAGAGCTCAGCTTGTAGGCAAGACATAGAGTTACCTGTTGTAATCTATATTACCTCTGTGTCCTGCAGACCATGTGCTATGAAGTATCCTTAAGCAACAAGCCCCAGGCTAATGACTAAGTGACTTTAAAACAAAGTTAGGCATGCTCACATTAAGCACACTTGAATATTGATTTCTGTGGTTTCAGTGTGCCTAGACTTTTAAAGAAGAGGTATTAGATCCTGCCACATAAAGATGAGGTCTTAGCTCCTCCCACATTCACTTTAACCTTGATGACAATACTTTTCTATTTTTACGCAGCGCTGTCAATATGGCAAGTCCATCTTTTTGCAGAATCAAAAATGATATCAACTAAAGAAAGTAGTGGAATTTATTAAATACAAAAATGTAGAACAGAATGCACTTCGAGCATTCCAGTGAGCTCATAATGTATTATTTTATATTATTCATTTAAACATCTGTTTTTTCTTGCTCCAACCATGGACTTGCTGACAATATTCATATCCTTTGGTTTGTAACAATTGGTAGTAATGCCTTGTTCAATTATGCCCTGAATTTGTTATGCTATGTCTTTCAGAACAAACGTCAAAGAGGGGAAATAAGGGTAAGTCACCATCCATATTGAACTCTATTGTGTTTGGTTCCTTTGTTGTAAACTAGGGATAGAAAGAATATTTGAAAATATTCAGAAAACTGACAAAAGAAACATTGAGTGTTGAGAAACCTTAATGAGATAGATTCTAAACTGAAGAGAATCTTTGCAGCTCAGGACTTTTTGCACAAAATTTGCATTTTGTTGTTTTGTGCAGAAAACATTATTTCCAAGCAGAAATATTATTTCTTGTGTAGAAAATGGTATTTTCTGTGCAAAACAACTATGTACAAATTTTGTACAAAATAAGTTTTGACTGTGAATTGGCTTTGAAAACTGTAGTTTTAAAAGACTTCCTTGCAGAAGGGAGAAAATTAATAAAATTACTCATTACTTCCTTTGAGGAGAAACTTAGTGAAGAATTACATCCCTATTGTAAACTAATCTTGCATACACCAAAGACTAGACCTGTAAAACTTACTCAACTGCCCCCAACTTGAAATCTAAAATGATGTCTCTAGCTATTGGCCTTTCCTCACTACACTGTTATGGTGCTTTTATTCCACTTTCAACATCCTATGGAATCCTGGGGTTTGCAGTTTAAGGAGGGGCCTTTAGAATTCGCAACCAGGGAGCTCTTTGGCCTCAGGAAACTACAAACCCCAGAATTCCACGGGAGGTTGAAAGTGGAATAATAGCACTATAACAGTGTAGTGCGGAAATGGCCTAAGTGTTTTATGTGCACTGTTTTACACAGACAGACAGCAATAACTTTACTGTGTCACAACCTAAGGGTCATCCTACATGAAATGACTGATGAACATGAAAGCAGGTGTGGAAGCCATCCTTTTTTATGTATTAAAGTATGTAAGTATCTTAAAATGGCATTTGGTTTTGCAAGAGTTAGAAATGCAGACTAGGTCCAGTGTTGCCCTGATGGCTGAAATGTAAAGTTCCTCCTTTTTACACCACCCAAAAACTAGCTCCTGGAGATTTTCCCACCCTCTAGAGTCAACTTTGGAATGCTGGCTCCCTCCACTTGACTGGAAAAAAATCCACCATTGGATCGTACCCATATTCAATGGAACAGAAAGAAAAAAACAGAAATATCAATACAATAATATTTCTAATCAAAGGGGGAAGGTAAAGTTACGGATTACAATGCTTGGGTAAACATCTGGAACAATAATAGGTAAAGTTATATAACAATTAGAGTAAAATAACCCAAGAAGAAATTCAATAACTACCGAGAAAATTTGGCTCTAAGTAGGTAGCCACATCACAGTTAGAAAATATTCACCTGTTTTTGGTTGTAAATATGATCAGCAACTTGAAGGTCTTCCAAACAGAAAATAAACAGAAACTGTGGGACAATTACATGTTCTTAAAATTAGAATTTGCTTCTTGTAGGACTTGCTGAGAAAGTTTGTACATAATAACCATGGGCTCCCAAATTGTTATAGGTCCACTGCTGTTTGTAATGAAACAGATGAAACTGACAATGCATTCTTCTCTGCTATATACAGCTGATAAAGATAGAAAGACTGTTTACAAAGAAGCAGTGTTTTTAGGTTCAAAATGAAGAAGAAACACAGAGATGGCTTTTTCTCTCTTTTGCTCTCTGCTTTTGGAACTCTGTTGGTCACCTTCAGACATTCAGGTGGGGGGAATTGTGACACTGTAGGTTTATTTCCAGTCTCTTAAGTTGACTTCCAGCCTTGCAAGACTGGAAATTCCCTCCCAGTGCTTTTACTAGGGTTCTTGCCAGCCTTCCAAAGCTGACTTCCACGCATGGAACGACTGGCAATCTCCCAGCTCTATCAGGTATGCTGCCACCCCCCCCCCCGAATTAAGAATCATTTGGACAGGACAGGAGGGACCCTGCCCAATATCTAAGCATAAGGAACTTCCACCTCCCCCTTCCCCTGAGTGAGAGGTCCTATGTAGCGTGTGCCAACCCTGGCGTGGAAATGGAGAGAAATGGAGGTTTATAAAAGTGTTTTAATCAAGGCATGCAAAATAAACAATATCACACTTGGGAGACTCCCCTCTCCCAGGTACACTTAGTTACAAGAATTTACAAAACAGATATAACAGCACAGATACATTCTTAAGATCAGCCAATTCCCAAAATAACAACATCCCTAACGCGACTAACTACTTATTTCTAGTTACTCACAATTAGGTTATAGGCGTAGATGGTCTAAAGGAGAAGAGAGGGGGTTCAGGAGACACGGCATGCTGCCAGCTCCACTGGCCCAGCTCTCCTCTCTCTCTCTCTCTCTGCCCACATGGCCTCTCAGAAGTTTTATATTTTCCTCCTTGGAAGGATCTGGAAGCCTCTCCAAGATGCCCACCTCTTTTCCTTTTGGTTGGTCAATTCTCACCTTGTGACCTGTGATGCTGACCCTTTCTTTTTGGTTGGTCAACTCTCACCCTGTGACCCTTGATGTAATCCTAACATCTCATTAACCCTTGGTTTACCTGAAGAAGGAAGTATCTCCCTTTGATAAGCCTAGATAATGGGAAGCCCCATTATCACAGGAATGAATCTGTTTATCCCACCTAATGGAAAGGTAAGATGAGCAATAGATGGAGCAAGACACAATAGAGTAGGAAAAGCTCTGAATATATAAGGTCCAATTTATATTATCTATTGCTACACATACACTCTGTTTCCCACCTGTAGATCCAGCCTGCATCCAGTTCTAGGCTTCTGGTTGTTTTCAAATAGGCCATGATCCATCCCGTTCTTTGCTAATAGTTTTGAAATATGAGCATGTTTCAGAAGTGTACACATTCCTTGAATGTATTTCTATTATTTATTAAAACACTTGTGTATTTATCCGACATTGCTCGAGATATTATTTTCCTCTTAAGAACTCAACAAACGGTCTTCTCCAGTACCTGTAGCTTTTCCCCATATTTCCCAATGCAATCTGTATTCAGAGTTATTAACATAGAGGGTTGGGTTCTTGAGGGAATACACTGTTCTCCTCCTTGCTGCTAGGCCCCATCTCCATAGCAAGTGGCCTATTTCAGCACTTGTAACTTTTCCCCATATTCCCTAATCCAATCTGTATTCAGAGTTGTTAACATAGAGAGGTTGGGTTTCTAAGGGAATATACTGTCCTTCTCCTTGCTGCTAGGCTTCATTTCCATAGCAGCCAGTCTATTCAAGACAGACACAGTTGACTGAGGTCCAAGAGTTCTCTGGCTGAGAATTCTAAACTGCAAGCCCTAAGGCCCTTTCCACACTAGGGGGGTGGACACATGGGGAAACGGGGTGGCGCACGCGGGGACGGAGCTTACTGTGAAGCGGGAGGCTCCATCCCCGCGGGGAGCAGTGCGAATTCACCACTCTGCATGGCGGCGGTGTTCAGTGGTGCCCGGCAGCACCCAAAATGGCGGCCAGCAGCTTCCGCCGGTGCTCCGCCAATCAGGGCAGTGCGCCAGCTGGAAGCCCACTCCCAGGCAGCTCTGCAGGGATGTGCTACCATGTCCCTGCAATTCTGCACAGGGCACCACGATGAAGTAGTGCGCACAAGGTTTTAAGACCACCTGAAAGGTGGTTTTTATAAAACATGGAGCGCCACCCATGCGGCCGTGCGAGGGCGATGTGAGGTTTAGAACCTCCCTTTTTTTGTCCGCCCTAGCACATCCCACAGTGAAGACGACCTCCGTGTCCGGTCGTTGCACCGTGGGGTTTTACCCCTGTGTGGAAATGGCCTATGATTCCATAGAATATTCACAGCCAGCCAATACTTGTTAGAAATACTTTAGGAGTTACCTTACCTTACCTTAGGAATTAGATGCGGTTGAAATACACAGATTTGAGATTCTGTGTCTTTAATTCCACCAATTGCCTCATCCCGTATGTGTAACTTTTCCCTGTCTCCATAGCAAAATGGCCTGAGGCCCAAGAGCTCTCTGGCTGAGAATTCTAAAGGCCCCTCCATAAACTGTAAACCCCAGGATTCCATAGAATCTTCACAGCCAGCCAATCATATGAGGTCTTCTCACCTCACTCAGCCAATCATATGAGGTCTTTGCCTGCCTGTCGCAGACAAACAGACAAACTTGCAGACAAACACTGATTTTTATACAGTAGATATTTGGGCAATAACTTCAGTGTCATTTAAAATATTCGTATTTTTTCATGTATACTTTTAAAATATGAAGTTTATTTTTCCCCCAGTCATCTCTTGACATGAGTACTCTCAGAACACAAACTGTCCCAGACTCCACAGACAATCTGGGAAGTTTGGATCAAGAAAAGGTCATTGAACTTTGGACTTAAACCAGATTCTTCACCCATCACTAGTGCTATCCTCTTATGTAGTAGGGATGTAAATCTTTCAAAAGTTTGTTCCAGTGAGCAACAATGAATAATTTGAGCATTCCTTCCTCACTGCAGGAAAGTTCTCAAAAACTGTACTGTGTGGAACAAGAAGGAATAACATTAAGTTGGTTCCCTTACAGACAGTTAAATGAAAGATTTCAGATGGACTAAAAACATATGGAATTGAAATAAAAGAGAAAACTGGAGTGATTAAATGATTGTTTGAAAATCTGCCTCATCTACTAGCTCATATATATCAAGAAATATTACAGCAGGAAAGGCAAGAAGAAACAGTTAAGTCAGCAATGATCTTATGGGCTCAGAATATCAGACATTCAATTCAATTACGTTCTTGGGAACAGAGTTGGAAAAAAACACAAAAATTTACAGTAGCCCAGAATCTGAAAGAGAACTATTATAAGCTGTTTCATAGATGGTACATGACACCACACAAATTAAAAAAGATTTATAATACAGGTACCGTACTTTGTTGGAAATGTAGAAAGAGGTTGGTACGTTATACCACATCTGGTGGACATGTCCTAAGGCTAAGAAATATTGGAGTGAAATATATAACAAAATTTGTGCATTAATGAAAGTCCAGTTCACTAAGATACAGGAATTGTACTTGTTAAATATGACAGAGGTACTAGAAGGTACTGGTATAAAGAAGTACTGGAGAATAATACTGTACATGATAACAACAGCTCGTATTGAATATGCAAAGTTGTGGAAAACTCAGCAAATACCCACAATAGAACAATGGTGGGGAACACTTATTGAAAATAGAAATGCTGATATGGTCTCTCAGAGATTAAAAGGGAAATCAGATGATGAGATTCAAAAAGAATGGCAAATTGTGATGGGCAATTGCTTGGTACTGTCAGATGGAAATGAGTAATTCATGATTAAGATAATTAATGAGTGGGCTACTGGATATATATCATGGACCTGGAATGTGAAGATGGAAATGCAAGAACCAACATGTAATATTAGCAGTAAAATGTGATACAATAATATAAAATGTTAAGAGATACTGAAAATGAAATCTAGATCAGTGTGGAAGATCAAAAATAATTCATGTAAACTTACAGTTATAAATGTTTGTTTTATATGTGAATTTGAATAAAATGATTTTTTTAAAAAACTGTACTGTACAGTTTTTGAGGAATGGTTGAAACATGTGCCTCTTAAGTATCAGGAAATTTGTGAAGAAGAATTCTGAACTTACAAGAATCTTAACAGTTTGAGACTTCTTCTGTACCAATTTTACTCGCTGTTGTTGTTGTTATTATAATATCACAGAAAACAGAATTTTCTCCATGGAAAATTATAGTTCTAAAATTTCCACAGGATTCCTCATGGGAGCAAGAAAGTTGTTAAAATTAACTGTTGCTTCCTTCAAGAACAAATTAGCAAAGAATTGCATCCCTAATTCACAGTTTGGTATTTATAATATGTGAAAAATCTACACAGAAATGTTTTCTGCACATAAATCATTTTTAAATGCACATGGAACTTTCTTTCTGTGCACAAAATGGCATTCCTTTGCAGAAAATGCCATGTGAATTTTTCACACAGAAATAAATCCCACACGCAGTAAGTTCCAAATGGTGAAGATGCTAATCCATTTAGAGTTCTCCTCATCAGGATTTCCTTTTCATCTGTCATTTGAACGTTTATAAATGTTCTTCCTATCCCTATTACGCAGTGGAAGTGTTTTTAAAGAGACATTACACTGCCATAGTATGTGATCTGCTAATCTTACTTGAAGGAGCACTCAAATAGTGGATGCCAATATAGCCTCATGCACCATGTAATGCTGGAGTGAGAACCATGAAGCTTTTCAGATGTCATTTAACTGCAATTTCAAATGTTCCTCATAAGTAATTGTGCTGGCTAGGTCTTCCAAGAAATGCAGTTCAATATCATCTGGATAGCAAATCAATTTCCATATCTGATCTAATGTTATGCATATCATTCTTTAGCAAACATATCACAGATGCATTCATTCTGTTCATATCCACCCATTTTTGTTTAGCAAGAAAAGACATGGAATAGTGTACTATGGAGCTCTATGAATTCTAACAAGAAAATCTACCCCCCCTCCCACACACACACACATGCTGGTCAAATGTTAAACAGAGAAAATAGATTTCATTTTTTGTTCATTTCAGGGTTTCTGGTATTTCAAAGAATAATGCAGCATTGTGATAGCAACATCAATGACATAATCTCCAAACAATGACTACTGACAAAGCTTTTGAAGTGGAAGATTAATCCACGTCATCTACAAAACATAGATTATATGGAATAAGTTTGGACTTCTAAACCATGCTTTTTCCTTTATATTGTTCCTTCTCTACAGGGTCATGCAACTCCTTAAACAAATTCAGTATTGTTGGTGGTGGGGGTCAAAATTTGGTATCACACTTACAGGTATGTAACCTGGAGTTATGTATCCCTAAATCAGTGGTTCTCAACCTGTGGGTCCCCAGATGTTTGTGGACTTCAGCTCCCAGAAGCCCCAGCCACTACGGTCAATGCTCAGGGCTTCTGGGAGCTGAAGTCCACAAACATCTGGGGACCCACAGGTTGAGAACCACTGCCCTAAATGAACTGCATTAACAATTCCTGTGGAGTCACGATAATGACCCCATTGCCACAATTGTAACTGCTCTCCCCCAAAGTACCTTACCGGGCACCAAGAGAAGGAGGTGATTGAGATGGAGGTCGATATGTTTTCACTCACCTCTTTTGCCAGTGAGCAAGGCTGTGGAAATCAGAAGCAGGAACTTTTGTCGCACTTCTAGGTCACAGTCTCACTTGCTGGGGGGAGTGTAGAAATGTTATCCACTTACAGTCCAACTGCCAACAGAATGGGCATCTTCTTATGGAGAAACTAATGAAGATTTGGTTGAGGGGGGTCAGACCAGAAGATGTTACTTGAAAATATTAGTAGCCTATGTACAATTCCAACTGTTACAACTACTAGTACTACTATTTTTTCTTCTTCTTCTTCTTCTTCTTCTTCTTCTTCTTCTTCTTCTTCTTCTTCTTCTTCTTCTTCTCATTCTTCTCATTCTTCTTCTCCCTCTCCTTCTTCTGGAAAAGAGATATTCTATGAAAAGCTATAGCATTTGTCTGCCTAAAGGTTTTTTTCTGTATTTTTTTTTAAAGCTGTTGCATGATCCACACTTGTCAGATCTGAAAGAAGTTCAATGTTCTTTCAAATGAAAAGGTACAGTAGCTTTACAGCCATTCTTGTGATGCCTGTTTTATTTATAAATAGATACGGTGAGCATGTGGGAACAGATGCTTCACAGGGCACACATCATTAACCAATAAATCAGCATCAAATCTTCTTCCACAAAGCAGGCAGTATCTAATTGGGCTCCCTCCCTAGCTAGCTACAGACCTATGTCTTAACTAGCTATATTCAAAGTTGAAACAGTTTGTTTCCTCACTTTTCTTGCTCAGCATATGCTGCATGGAGAGACTTCACCCTCTAGGTAGATTGTCCATTAATGAATAGGGATGGAAGTAATATTCATTCTTATTCATTTCCTTACTAAAAAAAATGGGTTTCCTAACACTCAGGAAGTCTGATTGGGAAGAATAACTCAGAAGCAAGATTTTTTGCAGTTTCACTCAGTGTTCACATATCCTGTAGTTTATTAGGAAATTATTGTGTACAGAAATTAATGGGGGTTATTTGTACAAAAAATATGGGATCCAAATACCAACTATAAGATAGATTACAATAAACCATTCTATCTGGGGCACTCTTTGTAAACTGTTTGAAAACTGTAGTGGGTCCAGATGGCCAGGTTGCTGACCAGGGCTGGTTACAGGGGCATATCATCTGTTTAAACAGCTTCGCTGGCTGCTGGTTCATTTCTGGGTGTAATTCTGGGCTATGTGTCTTGGGTCCAGACTGTCTGAAAGACCATGGCCATTTTCCCACTACACTGTTATAGTGCTATTATTCCACTTTCAACATCCTGTGGAATTCTGAGATTTGTAGTTTACTGAGGCCAAAGAGCTCTCTGGCTGAGAATTCAAAATGTCTTTCCCTAAACTACTAACTCGAGGTTTCCATAGGATGCTGAAAGTGGAATAATAGAACTATCACAGTGTACTGTGGAAATGGCCCATATGTGCCAGTATGAGCCTGCCTGAATTTTAAGATGCTTGGGAGAGGGCTTTTTCTTGGTCCCATTACTATTGCAGGCACATTTGGTGAGGACCTGGGAGACTTTCTGGTGACAGCTCCCAGACTGTGAATTGCTTTCCGTGGGAAGCTTGGTTAATACCCTCTGCTGCAGGCAGGAAAAACCCAGGTCTTTTGAGTGCTAACTTTCATTCCATTAATTCATTTATTTGGAGATGTACTGTATTTTTATTGCTATTACTATGTTTTAGCTGTCCTTTTAATAATGTTTTATTTACTTTTTAAAATTCTTTTTAACATTTGTATTATCCATTGTCCTAACAGCATATTATTTTAATTTATGTCGTGGGCTCCTTTGGGTCCTATATTGGGAGAAAGGTGGGAGATAATATAAATAAATTGAAAAATAAAGTAAACTCATTGAATGCATTATTGAAAAGAGCTTTTTTAAACATGTAGTAATATCCAATCACATTAATGTCTCCACTCTGATTGGAATTAACAATACGATTTATGCGTTCCTTCCAGAAACACACCTTGTATGAAAAAATGTGAGTTTGAATACTAAGTAGACACTGGATGGACGTACAGTCAGCCTTCCACATTTGCAACCTTGACTTCCATGGTGTTACCCCAAAATGTGGGTGACTCAGGGGTCCATCCTAAATGTCAATGCCTCTGTGAAATAGTGGGCTCAAAGAGGAAGCCTGAGAGAGGGGAGTAACCTTACAAGATCTTTTATACCTATGTCTATCAGTATTTCTGTAGGGAAGAACCAGCTGGAGATCCAAAAATAAGCTTATTTGTTTTACTGGGGGAATTACAATCATGCACACAAGATCCAAGCAATCACATAATCACACTAGGCTAACTGAAGGAAAAAGAAGGAAAGTTTTGGATTGTAAGATTTTAGGTTGAAGTGGGTGATATTTATCAATTCAGAAGAGCAGTGAAGATGCAGTGATGTGGCTTAGATGCGAGTCTAAGGACAGTACATAAATGGGAATCAAAGTGGCAGATGATGACCAGCAATCAGTGTACTGTGAGTTGACTGGCCAAAAACTGAGATTTAAATATTCTTTTTCTACAAGAGGGTAAAAGTGGTAATGGCTCTCTGGCAGAGAAAACAGTGGAATCCACAGAGTGGACAATGAGTTCTGGAATGAGCTAATGGTCCTAACATTAGGTAACAAAGGGCTAGTGGTAGCCTTGATAGCTCTATAATTGTTGGACAGGTGTGGGGACAAAAGGGAAGTTTACTTGGTCAGAGGGAGAGGAGCTAAGACAATCAGCCATTCTATGGGAACATCTTGGATGCTATTGTCTCTTAAGGATTGAGTCATCCCAGGCTAACTGTAAGTCCATTATTGTTGGAGCTTCTTGGTGATTTTCTAACTGTGACCTGGCTATCCGTTGAGGTCTCTTCTGACCTGATTTTGTAATGCATGTGTGTGACCAGTTTTTCCTCTTAGCTAGCATGACCATGCAGCCATAGCAGGGTATAGTTTATATTTATGCAAGTTATGGTGTATAACCTACTAACAATGGATTTGATTATTTGAGAGCTTCTTCAACTTTTGTTCCCCCATTTCATACACCTCTCTTGTGGGTGGGGGCAAACCTTCCTTCTTAGCAGTTCCAATCTGGCCATGCAACCCTTTAAAAACCAGTCTCTGATCCTCCTCCTCCCTCAGCCACTGCCTGGCTAGCCAAGGTTGGAACACTGCCCAGTTTCTCAGCACCACAAACCTTCTCCCACTGCCCCCCCACATACCTAAGGGAGGAGATGAGTGAGAGCAAGAGGAAGCATAGAGCCAATCCACCCCTTTCTCTCTCTTTTCTCTGACCTGGTTTGGACTCTGGGTGCCCACTCTGACCACCATATCTTTCCCTCCTTCCCGGAAATACACACACATTTTGATATTTGTGATTTTTCCACTTTTGTGGATGTTCTGTACTCCTAACCTTAGAGAATGCGGAGAACCAACTATATTAGTTCTCTCTCATAACAGGAAGACAATTGCATAAATTAGTTATCCTCACATGCAAAGATGAAAGAGTACAATATTCTTTTTCTTGTTAATGAAATGTCCCTGGTCTTTTAGTCTCACTCACTTGTTACTTTTAACCATTAGCATGCAATCAAGCAAGAGATGGCTACTCAACAGTTGTTATACCAGTATGTCAGACTCATGTAATGAAAGCAAAGTATTGGGTTATTATGAGAAGATAAGTGAAAACTGAATTGTACCCTCCATCATTTCACAGACGAAAGCTGGGATACTTGTGGCCAAACAATATAAGAATGTGATCAAGATGGCAAAAGTTTTTAAGGAAGAAGAACACATAAACTAGGAGAGATTGCAGCAGTTTGGTTCCCCCTCCCAAATGTAAAGGACAAGACTCCATCCTCTCCTCTCTGCTTCCCCCTGTTGAATTATTTGAGTACACACTACCTTTACACTTTGAACTCAGTTTTCAGGAACTGAAGTAAGCTGAGGATAAAGGAGGAAAGTGGGAGGAGGAGAAAGAGACTGGGACACTTAAAATTTAGCTGAAAAAGTGGGATAGCAGAGGATTAATCTTGTTAATGAAACATCTCTGGGCACTGAATGGGTTAAAAAGGGATTAATCAGGGCTGTGCTTGCCAAATTGGGATACTTGGAAGGTATACTGAAGCAAAGTAAAATACATTTACAAAGAAAAATAGATCTCTGAATATAATTATGAGAGAATCTTTAGACTCTGATAACAGCAGACACAAAACTTGGTTTTTACACATGGCAGGCTCAAGTGCAACAAAGAGACTTTTAAAGACTAAAATAAAATGAAGTCAAGAGTTCAGAACATGTGACATTTTAAAATTCCAGGTTCCATGTATTCTTGGGAGTTTTTAATGTACTTGAGACCAAGTCTAATGATGCTAATTTTTGCCACGTGATTGTTACATTAACTTCAGGATGCTTTACTTCAGTTGAAGGACTAATTTTAGGAGTCAAGTACAACCTTCCAGATTCAGCATAATAATTGTGATCTGGAGGTCTGAATTTCTGTTTTTCTATTTTTCAGCATGTGACATCAGAAAATGAGACTTAAAGATAGCTTTTCAGCACAGAATCCATTGAAATGATAATATTTACCTGCTTAGCAACTGGTTGCCAGGCCTACTTATGAGCCTGAGTAAGAGTATTGTTTCCAAGGATCTGAAATGAATGTTACTTGATCAAGGACTCTTAAATCATTATGAAAAAATAGCAAGTTGACTATTTCTTAGCTTTTAGTTCCTGCTTACTTTACCAAAGGCAACTATTAGCATTTAGAAAAACTGGTATAAACTGCTCAGAGCTAGCGTTTCTTTTATTTTGCTGTGTTTCTGAATCTGACTTGCACCACTGTCTTATTTTCAGCTGGGTTTTGCACTGGAATCTTTCTGCATTTAAATTCATGTGCATTTTAGGACTATCCATGATCCCCCCCCCAACTCAGTTCAAGGTCCAATTCAGCAATTCTGTATGGACTCCAATTTGGTTTAGACTGAACTAGAAGTAATCTAATATGACTCCTTTCCAGATCTGAAAGATTGAGAGAGTAAAGAAGGACACTAGACTGGAGAAGAACTAAAAAAAGAGGATTGAATTTTGGATGCTAGTAAGATGCCGGGAAGAGGAATATACACTACTGTAGACACAAAGTGACCACCAACTGCCAGCCAAGGTCTGTCAAATAGGCTCCTGTTTCTCACAGAGAGTTAGCAAAAGAGCAAAACAATACTATGCCACCCTTCTCTCTACCCAGGTCTCCTGCTTGTAGTCCTAAAGGTATAGGCTTCTTCCTCCTGTCTGAAAGCTAAACTTGTCAATGGTCTAGTAACCTTTCTACAGCCCTTTCTGCAACTCACCTATTTTTGGCAGTGGGGTGCAGTGCTTGCACGAGCAGCCTCCGGAGAAAGGCTCTCGCTTCCCTGCTTCTTCAGCTCCGCATGAGATTCCTGCTCGCACGAGAGCCCCTCTTCTTCCTTTTGCAGTGCGGTCTGGGACCTTCCCAGCCTGCACTGAGACAGGAAGCACAACCGGCCCGGTTCCCAAGGCTCTGCATGCAAGGTAAGTGCACACGGGGCCCCGAAGTGATGCACAACTGCACAGCATTTTCGACTTCAAGCCGAAAATGAAAAAATGTGTGAGCGGTCCCTGCCAGGCCCTGAAGTGTCACACAAATGTGAATGCATTGTGTGGACCACTCCTTACATGTGTGTGATGCTCAAGGGCCCCTTTCACATTGAAAATGCCATGAGAAAAGGGCCTACCTTGTTCCACCTTGGTGTCTTCTTCCTATGGTGCTATTTTATACTCGTCTAGATATACAGCCTTTGCCCTTCTTTAACTGCAGCTTGATGTCCAGGTCACCAAATCAGTTTCAAGCACTTCAGACCTTTTTAATTTGATTCACATTAGCTGACATGTGGTCCATAAGAACAAATGCATACATTGTAAGCTACATAGTGAGTGATCAGCTTGACAACCCACTTATGGCAGGCCTGAATTATGCCCACACAACAGTGATGTTCACCAGTAGCTTGCAGACTGGACACTGGGATATGAGATTTAAACCACCTACTAGAGCAAAGCCATCACAGTTCTTCCTGCCTATTCCATCCATATCTGTCATCTGATTCACCAGTAGCTGAAGCAAAAAGAAGGTGTACATATTTGCTTTAACAGGTGAGAAAATAAGACAGATGAAAGGGCTGCTCAAAAAAGAGGGAAGAGGAGCTGAGGCTCTTCTTCCCTCTTATTATGGAGGGAAATCTAATACTGGCCCTTTCCTCATGGGGGGGGTGAAACGGGGCCGCGCACACAGGGGCAGAGCTTACCCGCGAGCGGGTTGCTCCGTCCCTGTGGAGAGCATGGATCTACCGTTCTAAATGCCGCTGAATTTCGGCAGCGCTCAGCAGTGTTCGGCGGCGCCCAAGATGGCAGCCGGCGGCAGCCGGCGGCACTCCGCCAATCAGGACAGCGTAACAGCCAGAAGCCCACCCCCGGGCAGATCTGCAGGGACGCACTACTGCGTCTCTGCAGTTCTTCACCAGGGGCTGCCACGGGGCAGCGCGGGTGAGTTTTGTAAAAACCACTTGCGAAGGTGGTTTTTATAAAACTCACAGCACCACCCCCGCAGCTGTGCTAGAGCAGTTTGAGGTCTAGAGCCTCACTTTTTTAAACTGCGCTAGCACACCCCGCGGTGAAGAAGACCTCCAAGAGAGGTCGCCCTAGCGTGGGCAATATGCCTGTGTGGAAATGGCCAATGTTGCACAATCCCATTCTCAGCCGGCAGAAAGAGGGGATGTAATTGGAAGTGGTAGGCAAATTTCAGCAGTGTGGATAAAATTCACTGGTGTTCTTTTCATATCCTTGCAGTCATCAGCTACTGTTTGTTTCCTTTGTGATTACCTGGTTCCTAAATATCCCAGAACAAAATGAAATCATGATCCATCCTTATCCTGGAAAAAAACCAAAATAGTATACCTACTACCAATTTCTCCACTTCTTTTGCACTTCTCTCCATCAATTTGGATGCAATTTTACTTTTCATGCTAAAATCTGCTAGAAGCTCTAAGGCGCCCTTCAGAAAATGAAAGTCTTGTCTGTGTAAAGAAAATGAGAAGGAGCACAAACATTGGCATATGAATTGTAAGCACAGGAAGGAGTGTCTGGGAAGGGGGAAGATAAGTAAGTTGCCCAAAACATACAGATCAAGAATTTTTTAAAAAAAAAATTAGAAGCAGAAATTTAGTTTAGGAGATGATTCCACTTTTTGAAAAGAACGGAGTTAAAGATGTGCCAAATAGGAGTAAAGAGAATGTCAAGAAACTGAATAAATTGTTTCACATCTGTATTCACTACAGCAGAGATACTATTCCTAAGTTATGTATCACCCCTCCTTCTCAATTTTAACACTAGAGAAAATGCAGGAACTCCAGTTCAGATTAACATAGGGAGCAGAAAATATTTCACTGCTGCTGTGGTCCCAATCCAGATCACTTAACTGTGTCTGTAAATTATATCGCAACCTCATCATCCTTGATTCATTAAAGCAAAGGAGGCACTATTTTTTCTCCCTGCAAAAACAGGTGTTTTGGATTGGGTTTGTGGTGAGGATAAGAGTTGAACTCCTTAGCTTATGTTCTCAATGTACTTCAGGATCCCTGCAAAACCAAGAAGTTTACTGTTGTTCAAATTGCTCTAGCTAATATCATTAGGACAATGGCTGCTTTGGCCCTCAGCTGGAATGCTAACTGGAAGTTACAGTGGCAAAAAAAGATCAGAGATGCAGCGTTATATCTACAGAATTTCAATTGTCAAGACCAGAAGCAACTCTTTGTGTCAAAGGCCACTCCCACACTACACTGTTATAGTGCTATTATTCCACTTTCAACATCCTGTGAGATTCTGGGCTTTGACGTTTACTGATGCCAAATTCTCTGGTTGAGAATTCTAAATGCCCCTTCCCTAAACTGCAAAACCCAAGATTCCATGGAATGTTGAAAGTGGAATAATAGCAGTATAACAGTGTAGCGCAGAAATGGCCAAAGTCTTTCTATAGGAACATTAATTTTTAAAAAAAAAGTTAAAGAAGAGGAAAGCTTAGTTTGCACAATTGTCCATTTACCAAATGAAGAGTTGTTTAATATAAATTGGCACAATAGTGCCTAACCTTCGGATGACATCTTAACTTTATCATGATCCTTATTTGAAAATTGAATCCTTTAAAAATATGGAAAAAATTAATACATTTATTGAGCTCATGTAATTGAACTCTGTGTCAATCAGACATAATTACAATATTCTCTTTTCTTTCAGGTTTTGATTTCAAGTAGTCCAGAAGGGATTTGTAGAAAGAAGAATAAGGAGGAGGAGGGGGAGGCACAGAAATAAAAATTAATTATAATAGCAAGAAATAAAATAGCAGGCAAAGGTGGGGGAAGGAATGATAACGTTCACCATTAAACTCAATCCTAACTGTTGCTAGAGTAATAGCTGAGTGAAAATAATGTGCTGTTGTGAACTGACAAGCAGAAAGAAACTGCTGTATTTAAACTCGATTCTGCTTATCGGCACCTCAGACAAATAGGATTGGATACAGACAAAGTTTGTCACTCTTTATCACTATTGGTATTAATGGGGACATTTAATAACTAACTAAAGACCTAATGTTCTTTATGAAACTAAATCAGGGCTAACTTTAGCACAATCTTCTGTATGTTCTCTTTGAAGTAGCTCTCACTGGGTCCCATGGGTCTTACTGCTAGGGAAGTTTCTAAAAAAGTGGTGGGCAGAGAACAACCTGCGGACTAATTTTTGTGGGTCTCAAAATCTCCTAAGAATGTACACTCCAAAGCATTTTACTGAAATGTTTTTGTTAAACGAATAGCCAATATCAACAGGAACCTCTGGGACCACAATTCCTCTAGAAAAGCAGTTGTCAACCCTTAAAGTGAGTTTGTCAGGATGGGGCAAGGGACTAATGAGACCTTTCAGGAATTATAGGTAGGGTGAATATTTACAGTTCCCCATCGTTTGGAAGTTATCCAATGGTGGCTTATAGAATTCTAGCTACATTCTGAGTCCAACCCTATCCTATTTTACTCTTTCACCATACAGGATAGCCATACAAAAAGCTATATTTGTTCCTTGTGTATTCTGCATGGATAGGTGAAAATAGCTGTGCTCATGCTTCCTGAAAGGATGGAGGCAAAATTGAAGCATTAAGGTGTTTTATGCCATGATGTGGCAAGAGTATAGGAGCAGGCCTTAGAGTACTAGTCCCTATCTACAGAGCCAGTCCCATCCCAGTATCCTTCTTTTGACTTGCAGCTCACCCAACCTGCCCATGTCAGTAATCTTCAGCTGGTTGCTTTGCAATTAAGTGGTAGTTTGTCTTTTCTATTCTCTTCGTGTTGTGATTTGTGTGTGTGAGAGGGAGGGCATGGTGGTGGTGGTGGTGGTTGTGGTGATTATGTTGTTTTTGTTGTTGTTATCTTAATTTAAATCCCATTTTTTTCCTGGCAGGGATTTAAAACAGCTTTTATCCAGCATTGATTTATGTAAAGAATATGGGACCATAGTCAATTATGTCTCTACCCTCAGACAGATACATGTTGGCGACCTTATTTAGAATCATGGTCAAATGTTAACATTTGTCCAGTGGCGTGAAAAAGTTAATTTGTATTACTTTTTGCATTAGCTTCATAATCTGAGGCTGAAAAAGAGCATAAGCTTGGAAACAGGTGACAGAGTAAATTTGCATCTGTTACTAGCCTGGTTACACAATTCTTATTACTAGTGAGAATGGAAATGAGTCACTCTTGCAACAATGTGATTTTCTTTGTTTGCTTCTCCACTATATAACCCTCGTAAATCTATCTTCCGTTGGCCTTGCCCTGAAGGAGGTATATCCCAATCCAGGGGCGCCATTTATTCAGCAATGGAGAATTTGATAATTGACCAGGGATAGCTGGTAGATTTTGTTCTTTAGAATCTCACTTTTATCTTCACCTGGAGGAGGGTATCCAATGCTTCACTTCTGTATACCATCTGCTACATCATTTGTCACCGATGTAACTTATGATATAGCGGGAACATGTGGCAGTTTTTGGCACTGAATGAACTCTTGAGGAAGCTTGGAACTACAGTCAGCTCTGGCACAGAACTGAGATTACTGTCTCTGGATAGTGCTAGTTTAAGTAGTTGGTCATAAGGGCAAGCAAATATGAGAAAGAAATCCCAGAGCACATTCATGGTAAAAGGAGGTTGCTTAGACTTGATTTTTGGGTTCTGGGATCTAGAATTTGAAAAGGGAACTCGCTGTAGGGTCTACTGGAACATCCCCTTGCCATACACATCTAGGGGCTTTCTGGTTGACCGGACACAGGATGGCCTCCTTTAAGACGTCCTGGCAATGCCAGGCTGTAGGCATATGATCTGTAACAAGGCTTGGGTGACTTACTCCATTTCTGATATGTAGTACAGTCCAGGGCCCACTACATTGCCCTAATCCTGTACAGTATGGAAGCCTATCTACAGTTATAGTTTAACAGTTAAATAAGACTGTGGGCATAGTTCATGTGATTCCTGTGACTGATGCTTTTTCTCTTCCAGGAGAGTGTGGAAAAGGAGAGCCTGACAAGTTACAGTGTGATAATGATATTTTATTTTAAATCAATCCAACAAAAGTAGTGCCTGGAAAGGTTACTCTTTTGGAATACATCTCCAAGAATACATCAACCAGTATGTCCACTGGTAGTTCAGAATCTAGCAGTTGTAGTCCAAAAAAGAAATAACTTTTCCAAGTGATGTCAGTCTCAGCTATGATCCATCGAAAAGAACAGAATGAAACATGGTTACAACTAACTTGAAATTTCATTGATATTAATGGGTCTTACAACTGGAACCCAGACCTGGAAAATATATTCCCAGCACCTCTCTGTTTTTTTTTTCTTAATCTAATTTTTTAGGTGTTTAATAGCAGTACATTCTAATGAAAGGAAAACAAAAAATGGAGATAATCAATATAAAAGACAGTCATTTTGACATCTATAATAGAAATATTCTTGTGCAGTGCTAAAACAATCTGATACCAGGTTCTATATCTGGTACTGATACTTAACATTGATATTTGATTTCAGTATGCAATATCTGGCGGTATTAGAAAACTGAGACTTGTACGGTATTCTCTACTTGACAGAATTTAATAGCTGATACACCCCAGTACATGTAGTGGCTGGCACTGGGCAATGTTTGATGTGTGGTTTGTAACTGTATTTTTATCTGGCAGCTGACAGTTTTACGTGATTTCATATCTCGCAATTGCCATTGTCAAAATAACCAAGAACCATGGCAACAAGCCTAAAGCACCCAAGTAAGAAGCACATTTTCCCTTCAAAATTCTGATTCTTTAATTTCACATTGGAAGCACTGCAAAATTTGAAAACATGCCTGAACTAAGGCAAAGTAAGATCAAGCAATGCTAGATGTCACTTTAAAGGAGTAGTGGGCAGGCTCAGGAGGCCTATGGACCAATTGTTGGCTCCTGGGAACCATTACAGGCTGCACCATTCTCAGACACAGAATTCACTTCTAGTTTTGGGAGGAAAATGAGAGAAGGAAAAGAAGATGTAGGAGCTGAACATCTTGTTTTATTGTAAAATTGCTTCTCATGGAGGTTTCTAGGAGAGAAAATAGCTATTGAAAAATTCAGCCTGTGAGCTTTATTGCTTCTAAGAAAGGCCCAAGGACTAGCAAAGGTGGGGGGGCCCGGAGGGCCATAGGCAGGTCATGGGCTACTCCTTGCCTGCCTGTGCTTCAAAGCAAAGAATGTTACCCTGTCTCTTGACATTTGTGGTGTGAGAGCAAGAGTGATGAGGGAAGTTCTACAGGTTTTCTCTAATCCTGGTTCTCTTTTTGCCTCTCTCTCTCTCTCTTTTCTTCACTTGATTAGTTTTTCCTCTGTAGTTTAAAAAGATAGAATCAAGTGATCTTTGCTTTTTTGTGATAAGCAGTTTTAGAATGACATGCCAAAAATTCCTCTATTTCCCTTGAAATTCCTTTAGAGAATTTGCCTGAGGATTTTCTTCTGGAATGTTCAGTGACAGCTGAAGTTATCTCCTACTTACATGGATTTGGTCCATTCATTCTAATCCATGAGCACTGCAACTGAATACAACAATTGAATACAACATGTATGGATGTTGGGCCCGAGGCCCTCTGGGTGGGCCCTGTGTTGCACAATCACACATTTCAGTTCAGCCTGCTTTCACACTAACGAACATATTTGGGGGGTTAGCTCATGCTGTTGCATTGCTAGGTCAGGCTGCTGTCCTGTGAGAATAGCCAAGGAATGTTAACGATGGGCACTTCACTCCGCTCACCGTCCGGTATGGCGAGGGGAGAGCAAAGCCTGATTAGAGACTGTCCGCTGCCGTTTCGGGCAGGTAATGAGATTTGGCCACAAGCCTATCATGCACCTGACCCATGGGTGCCTCAGTAACTGGCGTCCAAGATGGGATAGCCTCCCTCCTGCCCACTTCGGCACGGTGGATTGATGGATTGCTACTCACATACAAAAAGCCTATATAATCTGCTGGAACAAAGAGAACCCTGCTCCATCGCCTGCTTTGCCTTTCTGACGGAGTGAGAGTGTATGTATGCTTGTGTGCCTCTCATTTTTCTTTTTGCTTCTTTGCTTAATAAACTGCATCCTCAAAGACCAGAACTGGCTTGGTTCTTTTTTTAATTTTTTAATTTTTTTTTATAAAAAAATTACTTTATTGATTAATTAAGCATACAACACAAATTACATACCAACAAATGTATACAGCCAAATGCAAAATACAAATACACATATACATAGATAGTGAGATAAAACAAACAAACAAAAAGAAAATACAATACAATACAAACCAACATAAATCAGACATTTAAGTACCCTGTTTACCCCCCCACCCCACCTAACATTGCTGAAACTAATATGCTTCCTTATCTGTACCTTCCTTCTAGTACATCAAAGCATGACAGCTAACCCGTACAAATTAAATTACAGCATCTACTAGAATTTTCCACACCATCGCTACTTATACTTTATATCTATAACTTAAATATAACTGATATATACATCAAATATTCATAATCTCTACTTAATAAACCCGACCTAATTCCTCCACTACCTGCTTCTCCCATAAGTCTCACTTTTAGCCTGTAAACACCTTGAATTCCATTAGAATTTCTGTCCTTTCTGACATCGGGCCTAACCTGTCCAGTCTCCTACAAGAAAAGGGAAATAATATATGGTTATCCAATAAAAGATATCGCCTTGTTTCCCCACATGTCAATCCAAATTAGCGAGACCATTTTCCATCCCTCAATAGCTTCTCCTTTACCCCTACTCTCCAAAGATTCCATAATAATGTCCGCCTCTGCCATATCATATAATTTGATTAACCAATCTTCCAATCTTGGAGATTGCGGCTCCTTCCATAATTGACCATAACATAGCCTAGCAGCTGTGATCATAAAAAGGACTATTTTCTTCTTACATTTATCAATTTGTAAATTTTTTATCATATTTAACAAGTATAATTTCGGGGATAGCGAGAATTTAATTTTTAATATCTCTTGTATTTTATTATGCACACCTTTCCAGAATGTCTTAGCTACATCGCATTCCCACCACATATGAAAGAATGTACCCTTCCGGGCACATTTCCAACAAGCATCACTTTGGTTCTTTTTTGCCTTTGCTAGCCAAACAGGAGTTAAGTACCATCTGTGTAGCATTTTACTATATAATTTTCTCTTAGGCTAGCTGGTTTTACTACTTCCCAAGTGAATTTCCAAGAACTTTCCCATTCTTCCATGGTGATTTCTTCCCCCAAAATTTTAGCCCATTTTACCATTGTTTGTTTAACAGTTTTAGTCTCAGTTTCTAGGGTCAATAAGATATTATAAATAACGCTAACTTTATGTTTAACTCCAGATTTTAATACCACGTCAAACTCCTGTTCTCTTGTTTCGAAACCCTCTAAATCTCTGTCTTTTTTAAACCTGTCACGCAACTGCATGAACAGCAACCAATGCAATTGCCAGCCTTGTTGGAAAAGGTCCTGTTTAGATCTAAATTCGAAATTATCCCCATGTACCTTTATGATATCCTTATATGTAAGCCAGTAGCCAGGCTTAGGAATTTCTCTTTGGTAAAATGCTTTGTGAGGTGAAACCCATAATGGTATTCTTAGATATAATTTCCTTTTATATTTCATCCAAATTGTGATTAAAGCCTTCCAGAGGTAATGGTCCCTAAATTCTCTGTCAATAGCTGATTTACCATACCATAAATAGGCATACCAGCCAAGATATAAGTGTTCTCCCTCTAAATTCAAAATTCTGGAGTTTTTCAAAATTATCCATTCCCTCAACCATTCTAACCCATTCGCATAATAATACAATCTTAGGTTAGATAATCCCAGTCCTCCTCTTCTTGTACTATCCTCTAAAACTTTAAATTTAATTCTAGGTTGCTTTCCGTTCCATATGAATTTTCTTAAATCTTGTTCCCATTCCTTAAAAGGTTTATCATTCAAAATTATTGGGAGGTTTTGGAATAAAAAATTAATTTTAGGCAGTAGGGTCATTTTAATTGCAGCGATTCTACCCTGTAAAGAGAGCGGTAACTTTTGCCATTTTCTAAGCTCAATTTTTTGTAATTATTATCAAATAAATCTATGCTATTTTTTTGTAATATTAATACCTAAGTATCTGACTATCTTTGCAGCCCTATATCCTGATTTGTTTATTAACTCTTGTTCCTCCTGGGCATTTATGTTTTTAAGAATCATCTTGGTCTTGGTAGTGTTTATCTTATAACCGGAGAAGAAACCAAACTTTGCTAATTTGATATTCAATGATTCCATACTCAAGATAGGGTCCTCCAAAATAATAGCCAAATCATCAGCATATGCACTGAGTTTGTATTCTTGTTTATTAATCCTTACTCCTTTAATTTGTGTTTCTCCCCTAATTTTATTATTTAAAATTTCTCAGACAAGAATAAACAATAAAGGTGCTAGAGGACAACCTTGTCTCACTCCTCTGGTAATCCTGATACTTCGGATCACCTTCCCATTCATGATAATTTTGGCTGTTTGTTCCTTATATGTGGGCTTAATCCATCCAATAAATCTCGATCCTAAATTTACCACTTTGATGACTTGCAACAGAAACTCCCAGTTCACCCTGTCAAAGGCTTTTTCCGCATCCAAAAAACATATAGCCATCTTCTTATCATTATGTCTGTGAAAATATTCTACAATGTTTAAGACTGTCCTAATATTATATTTTAACATTCTCTCTGGCAAAAAGCCGTTCTGATCTGGATGTATCATTGCTACCATGACTCTTTTTAATCTTCCAGCTAATATGGATGCAAAGATTTTATAGTCTAAATTCAGTAGAGAAATGGGCCTATAGTTTTTAACTTCTTTACCCTCTTTTTTAATCAAGGAAATGTTTGCTTCCCCCAAGAGGGAGGGCACATATTTTCCCCCAGACCAATCAGAACTGGCTTGGTTCTTGCCTCCCAGTTTCTCGTACTTTGAACCTTGCACAGCCACCCAATCCAGGGAGGGTCGTGTGCACTACAATAGATCAGTCATTAGTAACATTGTCTTAACTTTGTATGTGCCAGTCATTATTTACTGATTTAAATAGATGCTACATCAACAGTAGGAAATAACACCCATGTTCCTTAGGCAATGCTCCAAAGACAGCATCTCCCAGGCAATTCAGGAGCAGGTGCAGGTCGTGCTTTTATCCTACAATCCCTTAATATCAATAGCCATGCATATTGGCACAGGAACAACTGAAAACAAGGGTAATATAAATGTATCTTACATTATCTTGGAAACAATGTGTTGTGCATACTCACTGTTGTCCTTCAATAATAAGTCCTTCTATCCAGAGACCAGGTTTTGATCTAGAGAAGCCCTTCAGTAATGGAAATTGGGAGAGGTAGGATGACAATTTTTGCTAATTTCATTTTTCTGGTGTCATGTCCTGTGCAAAGTACCTGTGTTCATATTGAAGGTTCTCCAAACATAGGACAGGTATTCAGGGATTCAGGGATCCATCTCCCACTTCTAAGTTACCAGATATCTCCATTAAATAAAAACAGCAACTAGCAATTCATCATTTGATAGAACTCAATCTTGTTTTTCTAATGAGTGAAATCATATGCAAAACATACATCACTGGATAAAAATAATTTGGATTATTGGGGTAGAATAAAATTGATTTGGTGGTTAGATTCACATGTTTTGACCACTCAAGACTATAAAAGTTTTACTTCCAAGAAAATATCAGCATATTTTATCCATACCAAACTTTTTGAATTATAAATGATTCAAAGACTACAGTAGCTCCTCCATATTTGTGAGGGTTCAAGGTACAGAACCCTTACAAAAGTGGAAAAAACCACAATTCCCCCCTGTGACTCCTCTCCCATTCCTTTGCCTCTGGCCCTGGCTTTGGGAAGGGAACAGACAACCCAAGGCTTACCAGTACCTTCCCCTCAAACAAAGAAGAGGGGAGTTATGGTGTTCTAATTACTTCTGGTGGCCATCTTGGTGATCACCTGACCAATCAGCAGCCAATGCACAGCAGAATGTGCAACCACATAGCAGAGAGGTCACACCTTCAGCTGTGGAAAGTCGCTTCGCTCACCTAAAAGGAAAAAAAAGGCCATTTTAAACACAAACCTTGCAAGCCTCGGGTGAGGATTGCAAAGGATAGAAGGAGAAAAATGGAGTGAGGGGGAGGCAAGCATGTGCCTTGCAAATAATCAAATTCATGAAGGTCAAGCCTGTGAATTTGGAGGGAGGACTGTACTTTACAAAATTAGCCTTTGCTAACATTGAGCTGTATAGAAAGTCAGCAAGCAGGTAGACTAGAACAAGAAAAGGATGGTTGTGAGCTTCTTGTAGAGATTCTAAACCTGAAATTCATGGCAGTAAACTGGTGCTTGGGATAATTTACTAGCTAGCTCTCTTATAAAAGTCTGCAACTGATGGATCTGGGTGATGCCAATGACAACATTATAAAGGTGACAAGAATCAGTTTGGTATAATGCTTAATTTTATGACAGGCTAAAATGGTGCCACATTGTGCCTAACAACATTATAAATATGTTGTAAAAATCACATAAAATGTTATAACTTGGTTCTGAAGTTTATGGTTAGCTCATTCAGCATCTTAAGAGGCTGGCTTGCTATATTTGTCCAATTAGGCTATTTATATCAAGGTGCAAATTGCATGAATATACCCTATATAGAAGACTTGGGTTCTTTCCTGAAAGCAGCATTTATTTTCTATTCCTTTAATGGCACAGGGGAAGGCTGGCTGTGGATGCCACAACTGATTTGGTTGATTTAGTATGTCAGATGGGAAACAAGCTGTTTTTAGGAAGAAAATATAAGTTTCTATTCTAACGGTTCCCAATAAATTATACAGGTCACAATAAGTGAAGAACTTGAGCATACGAAGACAGGAACCCAATTTAGGTAATAAGCTGGGAGCTATCCATAAATGAAAATTAATCAGACATCCAGCTCAGCCCAAAATTCTGGATATGAAACTTGTACTAGAAGCTATAAAAGACTTTAGTTCTTCTTGAAAACAGAAATGCTGAGAAAAGGAAATTATAGGCTGAATAATGGCTAAGCAAGCCTTATTAACTTAATTAGCCTTCCTCTTGACAAGGTTAATCAACAAATCCAGAAGTATTTTTGGCTTTGATTGCTTTCCTGTTTCTCAGAACCTGTTTTGAGATTTTACATTCTGTCCTGGAACATGTGAAGTAATATACACACACAAATACACACATACAGAATCACTGTCATACACACGCATTTCTAAAATATTGTTGTTGTTCCATACCTTCAAGTAGTTTCCAACTTATGATAACCCTAAGGCAAGCCATATCAAGGGGTTTTCTGGGGCTGAGAGTGTGTGATGCACCTAAGGTTACCCAATGGATTTTCACTGTCGAGTGGGGAATTGAATCCTGGTCTCCAGGGCCACAATCCAAAACTCTAGCTACTACATCTCTCTCTCTCTGTCACACACACAATAAAAAGTTTCTTTAATATCTGTAAGTTGTTATGCTATACTTGGAAGAAAATTCATATCAGCAGTAAATAATATTAGGAAACTGTACATCTGATCAAAAGAAGCTGTCCCTGATGACCCTTAGAGTTCAGCTAGTGGACAGTTAACAATATTTTTCTTGTCCAAGATGTAGTATTAGTACACTGGTTTAGTAGAAATGGGTGAGAAATTCATTTTGCTCATATTACAATGCAAACATGACAAATTCTCACCTCCTAAGCCTAAGGATGAATTCAATTATTGAATAATTTTTCTATGTTTACAATGCAGTTTCTTAAAGATAAATATATATATAGATATTTACATTTGAAACATTATGTGCTAAAATGTGCATAATTGACAAAGATGTATATAAAAACACTTCACTGCATTGAAAAAAAATGCCCAAGCAAATATTTGTGTTTGAAAATGTTCACATAGTGATGTTCAACTTTCTAAAATGCTTAATACAATGCTTTTTGGAAAATGCACATATTTTTTTTTGAGCAAACAAGAAAACTCAAAATCCAGTGAGTAAGCAAGATGGAATAAACTTTAAAGTGAAAAAAAAAAGAATGTCAGTGAAACCAAATGGACAGACCACCTCTAATGTTAAAACATGAAATTTACATGGCTATATGCAGCAGTTAACAATGTTTTTAAGATAACCGAAGAGCTATTGGATAAAAGTTACCATACCATCAAGGTTGTATAAGAGTTGTTGTGTGTACCTGCACTTTTAAAATTGTACAAATTAATAAGCTTTTGGAAGCAAAATTAAAACACAATGTCTAGATGTCTTTAAAGGCAAACTGTTTTAATGTCTGTGCTTGTTCCAAAAATTAGTAGAGGTTCAAAGATTAAACATTGAGGGAATCTTTAGGACTTATGATGTCCAGTGAGGAAGGAACTCAAAAACCTAGCAATCTTCAAGATTGTTTTGGTTTTGGATTTGGATTTGGGTAGGTTTCATCCAGATCTTCTCTTACGTCTCCAAAGTCTATTCACCATTCATTGAAAATTTGCTGAGAAGAGCAATGGTAATAGGGGATTCACATGCATAGAGGTTATAATATGGTGAGGGGGTCTTTGTATCTGCACAGTGGAGCTTATGGTATCTTTGGCTCGACCTGTAAGAGGGAACAAAGTTCTTGTTGTTTCCCCTTTTCTCCCTTTCTCTTATCTGCCTTTATTTCCTCCCTTTTCATTTGCTCTAATAGTGCTCTAAGTCAGCGATTAACAACTGCCATGACTGTGTGGGACACTTTGCAGATAGGTCAAGTGCCCAAAGGTCGTGTTTTTGTTTTGGAGAATAGGAGGCAGATATAAACATTTTTTTAAATTGATAATGCATTAAAATTAGCCATATGAATGTAAAATAGATGTGAAAATAAGCTGGAATTTATTAATATTAATTCTTCTTTAAATATTACTAAATTCATTGAAATCGATCACTTTTAATTATTTATTATTAAATGCACATTTATACACATTAACCTTGAACTGTAATGACAGTGATACTGGTTATGATATTGCCTATTAAATACTGAACAAACAATCAGTAAAGAACAAACAAGAACAAACAACAACTAGAATGGCTGCCCCCAACATTACATGGACTATCATATTTTCTATGACTGTTCTATTGAGTCTGGTACATTTAATCACTTTCTAAATGACTGCTATGTGCTTAGTAGTCTGCTGCTGAGCTTCAGCATCAAAACACAATATAATCCTTTTAAGACAAAGAACTAAAATGGGACTTGGGGCTGGGAAAAAGAAAATCAAAGGAGTTGTATGAGCCCTGCAGAATGAACTGTGTCCTACTCCTGCTCTAGGCTAACTTGGCCAGCGCTTGGTTTGATTTGAAAAACTGGATACAAGTGTGCAAATAACTCTAGAAAAGGTCTGGAGAAAGCTCAGGCACAGTGATTCTAAATAGGTTACAAAAACTGCAATGCACTGTTTCTAAAACCAAAGCTGATTTTTAGATACCTCTCATTTTTTTTTTAAATTCTTTTTGGTTAATTTAGGGGAAGAGGAAAGCATTTTTGGAATTACATACAGCCACTGGGGTAGTCCCAGAAGGAGGAAAAAAAAAAGAAGTCTCCTGATACACAGAAGTTTCCCTCTCAAGCCTGGATCCTGATTAATTTCCCAGAGCACTCAAAACTCCCTATTAGAAAAGGGAGTGTCACTATATTACCATACCCTACCACCCCTTCTTCAAGGTATGTGATTTTCATAAATTGGACTTACTAATGACCGGAGAACATGACTGGGATCACATTGGCCAGAGTACAGGTTCAGGGTTACATTGACCCAAGACATATTCACGATCATGAAAGGTCAGATAGGGTTATGTTGAAAACCCCAATGTTTATGAATTTGTGCTAATGCCTTCATCACTTCAGGCTCTTGGCATTTTTGAATATAATGAAAGATGAGCTGCCCAGCTTGATGAGCAATCTGAGACCATCCCTTGATCTTACCCTATGGAGATCTTCTCTATAGACCGTACCTGACCAAACATTACAAGGTTGTCATGGGTCCCATCAATGTTTTGTCACTCCAGAGTTAAGCAATCAGGCAATTCTGGACCTCTTTGTTTCAACCCTGGCAAACTGTAGTACATAGTTTGCAGTGCCCCAGACTGCTGTTTTTCCACGCTGTCTGAGTCCTTCTTCTGTCACCCCTTCTTCAGGACTGGTAAATATTACCTTTTCTACCCAATCTCTCTATATCCGACCTTTATGCCTCACGTTCTGATAGCCTTGTATGGTTAGTAAAAGTGTCTGAATTCCTGTATGTTTGTTTAACTTTACCTGGATTCCTCTCTATAGTTAGTACTGGTATACATAGGTGAAAAGATCCTGCCATTGCCATCGTCTTACAGGTCTCCTTAAGCTATAATTCCCCGAAACTCTAAGAAGATGCTGACATTGCAAGTAGACCCCAGTCCCCCACCTCTTAAGGTAACAACTGCCTCAGAAAATCCACAACACCCTCCTATCTATGTTTTTCTCTCTTATGCAGTATCAGCTGTGCCTGCATAACCAAGGCGCTCAGGGTGCAGCTATCTTACTAGGAGCCAAGGTATATCCTATTTTCTAGAGAGTGATGAACATAGCATTCTGCCTTGTCCAGACTTCGGTGCCATCACTGGAACTCAACAGAGCAGATGATGAAAAGAAAAAGATTCAGCTGAGAACTGGATTATCCCCTTCATTTGGCGTTTAACTGAATGTAAGGATTTTTAATGTATACTTCTGAATGATAGAAGTCTAAAATTTTTCATGCCTTTTTAGTCTATTTCTCCTGTTACAATCTAATGTCAGATATATTTAAATTGCTGTTTAAACCCACATGAATGCTTTCTAACAATAGGTATAGCCTATACAATATTATCATCATTTCATAGGAGAATATAAGCTAAAACAGTTAGTGGTAAACTGCTTGTCAATATTTTATTTCTTGTTGATTTCCCCTCTGGTTTGCAGAAGATTCTTTTATGTTGTAATTGTACAATACATCATTGGCTCCTAAAATCGTTATTTCAAATATAAAGCACATTAATGTTTTTGTTAAGGGATGGTTTTCTTTCCCTGAGAGCACAAAGCAAAGAACTAGACTTGGCAGAAAGGTGGGATATAAATGAATGAATGAAAATTATTGGCAATATGAAGCAAGCCAGTATTTTTATTTCCCTGGGTAGTTCAACCTTTCTGCTTATATGTACAGTAAAACAATATGTTACCAGTGTCTGTCTGGGACACTTATCCAGAAGAACAGGGAAGACTTTCATAAGAAGGATCCAAAACACTGCTTGCATTTTGCATACATACATATCTTGCTTTTTACAGAATCTCTCTAAATACATAAAATCATTGTGAATACACAAGAATGTATCATTTAATCATTGCTTTCTGCTGTGACATCAAGGGGGTATGCAGACTGCACAGTTATTGCAGTACAATACTGCTGTAACTGGAATGGCTCCATCCTACTGAATTCTGTGATACATGTTTTGGTGAGGAACTTAGAATACTTTGGTAGAAAATTCTATTGTTGTAATACTTCAAGAGAAGGCACTAGAGCTTTCCCACTATGATATGTCTACTAGCACAATCCTCCCAATCCCACTTTTTTAAGCATGGCAGCCCCCTCCAGCAGTCATTCCTTGTTAGTGTAGACATAATCAGCTATTTTTCTGTAGCTGGACATGTTACAAAAGGCATGCAGGTCCTCTGTAGGATAATGTTATTGGTGTCTATACACCTAAAAATAGTTGGATGCACCTTCTCTGACATGGAAACAATTATTTTGGAGAGGGTTCTACCACAATGACATGGTGGTTGAGGCAGATTTTACTCATTGCAAAGTGAACAGAAAGCAGGTTACAATGGTGTTCATTGGACCTGTATCATCAGGACTCACTAACAGGTGCTAGACATAATGTAAATATAACTGCAAGGGCAAAATGAAAATAAAGTTCCCCGTTGTGGGTAACTCTACACATAGCATCTGTTGAATTGTGCATATCTGACTCTACAGATAAGAAAAACTCAAGAGCAATGGAATAAAATAACAACTAATATGAATCTCTCTGTGCCTGCTTTCACTGAAAATTAAGGAAAACAAAAAATCACTACAATTAGGATAAAACATGCATTATAAGGCAGACAGCAAAGTTACATATGCACATATTTTCATATGTAGTGACCCTGTTAGGTAGTAAAAGAATTTAAATAAGTGATTTTCATAGAAGTTAAAAAGTTCAGTAGGCCAACTGTTGTGACAGGTTTGGATTTTGGGCTTCTTATCATTCTGTAAAAACAATGTGAAAACTTCCTTCATAAGAACTTGTGTACCTTTTGCTAGAAAGCTTTCTGCCTGAAGATCTCTGAAAAATGCAAAATAAGGGATGCATTATTCAATGGTGGTCTGGTTGTGGCATTTGGCGCTTATGCCAAATAACACCTTACATACTACAAATTCTGGCAGGGTAGCATAAACCTCAAAAGGACAATTTTCAAATGACATGTTATACTCTTATTGTGTACACAACTTGTGCAGTAAACAATGTACCTCCCCCACAAATTATGGATTTGTTCTGGAATGATCTCCTTGGTTAACAAATATACTGTGAACATCGTACAGTTGTTGACTGTAATGTTCACCCTGTTTTGTTCTGCCTTTCTCCTTGCTTCTGTTGTGTCCTTTCCTCATCCTTTTTCTTTAAAAAAAAAAGATAAAAATATTTTAAACAGAAGCTTGCTTTCCAGAACAGGTACAAATATACATTTAAATAATCCACACATGTATACTCATTCTTATGACCTGTTCAACATGGGTACAAGCAATGTGTATCCATGTTTGGTACATGAAATCTTTGAACAAACTCTCAGACAAATGTATATTCAGGAGAACTTTCCATTCAAAATGTTTTTCTTCTAAATTAATGTAAGACAGCTACAACAAATGCTCCCCACTCTGCAGAATGCAGCAAAGTTTCATTTATTTTAGATAGGTCTATCAGTCAGTACATTTGGCTGAATTCAGAAAAGGAATCAACTTTGTCCCAGTGAGTCCTGGGAGGAACACTCTCTGATGGAGCACTGGAACAATGGGGAAAACACTGGATTTTGTAGGGAGAGCTCTCTTTCACAGAAATAACTGGTTTTCTACCAATGCGTGGGTCCTTTGGATCCAAGTCTCGTCATTATTTCATTCTTTGTCTTAAAACTTGTAGAGTTACAGTTTTGGGTAGTCTACATCTTCACTGTGATCTTTTTTTCCCCCAACAGAGCCCTGAAATCTTGGTAAAATTTTAAGAAAAAAGGAAAAAAGCATGATGAGTTCAGTAATTTTTAAGAAGAGAAAGGGTAAGTTGTTTGCTTATCCTATGGTTGGATGAGAACTTTTAAAATCCAGAATTTTATTCTTAAAATGAAAAGAACTTGGAACGTTAAAAAAATGGAAACATGGAATTAAAAATGATATATACTTCCATCCAGGCCCAGGACTTTGACCATTTCCATACTAAACTGTTATAGTGCTATTATTCCACTTTCAACATCCTATGGAATCCTGGGGTTTGCAGTTTAGGGAGAGGTTAAAACAGCTTGGTTCTTAAAAGTCTAATTTTGAATTTCTGTCTATTCAGCCATGTTTGTAAATTTGCCACGTCTGTTTTTCTAATAGCTCCTAATTTTTAACAGATTCATGGAAGGCAAGCATAATATGGCCCCCTCTATGCTGGGGATAGCATTAGCTAATGAATTTGAAAATTTTGTTGATTTCAATTCTTAAGAAAACTAAAATTGTATTTTCCCCATTGAGAGGCAATATGGAATCTATAACCTTCTCTCAGACTATTCATACAGAGAGAGAGGGGGGAAGAACATCCTTTTAAATATAGACACATTTGAAGATATTAACTTCTCTCTTTCTCTTTAAACAAACAAGGAATAGCCTCTATGAATATGTATAAAAGAATGACCCCAGGGAAGGGTTTGAGAGTGGAAGCTGACACAGAGGAACAAGAATGTAAGAGAAGTAAGTAATTCCACCAAGTTCTGCCTTTCCTCTAAATTATTAATTCTTGGGAAAAATCAGGTCATTTTGAGGAGGGAAAGTTGACAGTAAAAAAAAAATACCACTGGGAGCCATCTGATGATGCTAAAGGTTATGTACACATCAGTCCACCATATATGCCTCCCTCACACACAAACACATACACATGTGTGTTCATTGTTCTTTTATCTTCTAGGGACAAAAAAAATATGTGTATAGTTGTGGCTCAGGAGAAAAACAGCTGTGCATTTTTGCCACCATGATATGCCTACATCTGATGCATACTGTGAGTTTGCTATGACAGCAATCAATAATTTAGAATATGTTCTTGCTAGTTCTATGTCTAGTTTAGTTTGGATGCATATGATATTTAATATTTAATGCATAGCATTTACCATAATATACGCAAACTACTCCATCTTATTTTGATGAGCTGACTAGCTTAATGAAACTGAAGTGAACTTCCATCCACCAAAAAGAAAAGAAAAGAAAAGAAAAGAAAAGAAAAGAAAAGAAAAGAAAAGAAAAGAAAAGAAAAGAATTTAATACAACTTTTAAAAAGAGAGTTTGGATTGTATTCACATATCATTTTAACTGCTTTGATCCAATCTTTTAATGATTTCAACTCAGATTTGGAAGGTTTTCATGATGACAAAAGTGACAAAAAGGTGTGGAAAAAAATCCCATGGAGATAATTTTCTTTTACCTATATTTAGAAATATAATGGGACCTCAGTGTCAAACATCTCAGGAATGAATATTGCTTATCACTTCATCTCATTCATATGAGCAAAACAAGTGGCATTAAATTTTCAGGTAGGATATGTGTGAGGTCTAAGTAGAATAGGTGTGAGGCAGGAAATGAGTATTCATCCTGCTTGCTACTGTGTAAGTGGATTCCAGCTTTCTCATTGCTACTGACATTTTACTCTCATTCAAGCTTCAGTTCTGTTCTGTCCCTCTCAGCGAACATAGGCCATTTCCGCACTAGCCTGTTGTAGTGCTATTATTCTACTTTCAACATCCTATGGAATCCTAGGGTTCTCAGTTTAGGGAGCAGCCATAGCATTCTAAAGGGTGTGATTGGCTAGCTCTAACCAGACTTGCTTCTCACTTCAAAGATAGGTTCAGAAAATTAAAAATATATTACATGTTTGTAATACCCCCTCTAAAAGTGCTCTTGGAGCAGACAGAAAGGGGTTCCTTTGTTTCTTAGATGACTTGTATTAGAGACAATGTTATAATGTGGCTCAGGAGGCATGTGAAGTCTCTCCCAATGAATTTTGGTTTTGTTGTTATGCTGAGTTTTCACATTTTTTATTTGGAAGTTAGATGATTTTCCTAAGATTTGTACCCAAATAGGCATTTTAGCTTTGTGACCTTAATGAAAATTATTATTAATAAAAAATTATTCTTTACCATTGGAATTTGGATTGAATTGTTGTCCCTTGGTATGCCAAAAAAAAAAAAAAAATCCTACATAGAAGTTGTTCCTTTCCATGCAGAAAATGCCATACTGGATGATTTATTCTGCCTAAAATTCACACATGGTTGATTTGCAGAGAAAACATCATTTTCTACACAGGAATTAATATTTCTGTGTTGAAATATTATTTTCCATGTAGAAAATGCTGTTTCCTGGACAGAAAATGCTGCTTTCTTTGCAAAGAAACCATATGCAAATTTAGCACAGAATAAGTAGTTTCCAGACTATGTGGTTTTTGAAGATTTTCTCACAGTTGGAAGAAAATTGCTTACTCAGTGAACAATTACATCACTACATTTTCAGACTGAATCCCTGTCCTTAGACCAGGAGCACCTCTGTCTTGTCTGGATTAAACTTCAGTTTGTTTGCTGTCATCCAGTCCATTACTAATGGCAGACACAACTTTAGAACCAAGGTGACCCCATTGGATCGAGGTGAACAGGAGTATTAGAGTTGGGTGTCATTTGCATGTTAATGGCACTGCACCCCAAAGGTCTGGGTGACCTTTCATGTCATCCACCAAGGTGACCAAAGTTGTCTTTGTTCCTTAAGCAGTTTTGAAACTAGATTGAAATGGATCTATATTATTTGTTTCATCCAGTAACCCCTGGAGCTTGGAGGCCACAACACATTCTAATGCCTTACCCAAGTGCAATATGTTGGACACTGGCTGATAATTATCTATTACAAAAGGATTCAGGGATAGCTTTTTCAATAAAGGCCTAACAACTGCCTCTTTTAGGTGAGTTGGAACTCCATCTTATTGTAAGAAGGCACTGATTACCCCTTTCACCCATTCAGCCAGTCTTTCTCTGGCCTGTTTAATGAGCCAGAAAGGGCAAGGGTCTAGTACACATGTGGTAGCTCTCACCTCTCTAAGGATCCTGTTGATATTCTCAGTTTGCACAAGCTGAAAAGTATCCAACAAAACAGGGAATCAGGAAGTAAGGTTACATCCACAGAAACTACAGCTTCCAAGTCTAAACATATCTGAGCAATTTTATCTACATACAACTTTCCATCCTAACTAGCACCTCCCCCCAAGAAATATATTAATGCTGCAGGTCATTGCCATTCATGACTTCAAGAAAAAGAATCTTTCTGATCATTCAAAAATAAATCTTCTTACCTAGGCATCATTATCATAATTATTATAATTATTATCTGTGCTATAGCCCTATTACATCAGTTTGACCAGAAAGCTTGCTTCTAGTAGTTGGATGAATTAAAGCTATTATTTTGCTGGCAGCATTTCTTTCTGCAATGGATTAATAAAGTTACAAAGACTCTGATCTACCAGGAACTAACATGTGAGTCACCATAATAGGATTTTTTTTTTAAAAAAGTGGGTTAATAGGGAACACTAACAGTATGTTTTCTTAAACAAAGGAAAGAAGATAATTAAGCACCCTTTTCTGTGATTTTGAAAAATGCTAAGAACTTTCATTTCTCATAAAAAAAAAAATTGGACCAAAATCTGCTACCAGTTAAAACCTAGATCCTATGATCTTGCTTTCCAGATGCATAAATCCCTTTTATGTTTTCCTCCTGCCATACACACAACTGTCAAAGCATGTGTGAGGACAATTTTGTTATGCATAAACAGTTCCTCACAAATTTCTATATTATTCATCACGTTAAGTTTTCCCTGAGCTGCACAATGCCTACTGTTGCAATGAAGTCTCTGATCTTGACAGTACAACAGCAAATTTCTACATAATCTTCCCAAATGGCAACGTACACTAGTTTTAGTGCTGATTAATTGGAGAGGAGGAATAAAGTGACTTTCAGAAGACTCTCCTACCAGTGGAAGTGCATTTTTAAAGCACTGCTGAGTTTTCCAAGAATACATATTCATTGAAATCATTGTTAAGTAGAGCAAAGAGCAACCTACTAGTGGATGGGTTCCATTGCAACTCACCATATGATTCAAATGCTACCATGGACTTGTACAAGCCAGTTCCCTAGGACTTGAATGAGAAAACTCAGGGCAGAATGAAGAATGTGATTGTTGTACATATGAATGTTTTCTGGGATGTTCTCTGGCAATAGGAATACAGGCCTGAGAAGGAACAACATTCTCTCCATTGCCAACACAAACACTGGTGCATCAGATTCAATTGGACATTCATATACAATGTCATGGTAAACATTTATTCCACATGCTGTTAGCCCATCTAGTAAGGTCACCTAGGTGGAGGCACACAGCTAAATCTAGCATGGGTGAAAAGTGTGTTAAAATAGTGACAACAGTACAGTTAACAGCAGGTTATTCTGGCCCACATGAGATTTCTCTTGGTTTTATTATAGGGATGTGTTTTGGACGTAAACAAATCCCACGTGCTAAATTGGACCAGGCTTCTTTGGACAAATTTGAGAGATGTCTAAATGGAAACCACACTGCTCTGAAGCACATTGAATCCTAAAGACCCAGGATCCCTTAAAGCCTGGAAATTTAAGGAATTCATCATGACATTGTCTATAACCCTGTTCCTGAGGGGAGTCCAAAAATGCAAAAAGAATGTTGACTCATTTCAACAAGTTAGTTCTAGCTCATTTCCATACCAAGAAGAGGTCTGTTGAGATGTTAATTGCCCATTTAAGACGAAGCTACAATATCATTGCCTGAGAGCTAATATAGCTTGCAACAATTGATAGTTGCTGGGAATACCCACCCCATCACTCTAACTACTGGTATATTAGAAGTGAATTTTAGATGAAGGGAGGCAAAGTGGGAAGAAGATGACATTATCATCCCTTTTTTAAAAAAAAAAAAAAGCCCCCATTTTACTCTGTGAGCTCAGTGTCCACTACGCCACTGTTTACTTGTTCTTTTGACAAAGATGTATTTTACAGTTTTCAACCAGACAAAATGTGATTACTGTGTCACTGCTTTGTAGATTGGCAGCTGCCATAGTTTTAGGAGGGTATTTTTACTATGTAGTGCCTCATTAAGTATCAAACAAGAATTTAATTCAAGTCTGTATTTATAGTTCAGATAAATGTTTCTACGTAGAATTGTGAGGATGCAGGAAAACATTTGGATTACGTTTTCTTGTCATCATCCTGTGATGTAATTTCAGATTTGATCTGAATTCACAGAAATATCCCAATTTTATTTAACACAGATGATGGTAAGTCCTACATTTCTATACATTGAGGGTGGTCAAGCTGTAAACAGCATCAGACATATGCTGAAGCCATATGGAAGCTCAATTTGGGAACAGTAAAAAGAGCAGGTTATAATGATAGTGATAGTTGTTTTTTTTTTTTAAAAAAAAAAAACCTTCACAACTAATGAGCTTTCAGCAGCTGGTCCACCAAAATGCATTCATTTCCAGATGGCAGGCTTGAAGGTTTTATTGGCTAATTAAGAGCTGAATGGCAGTAAGAAAGGCCAATGGGAGGCATCAGTTCAAATGAGGGTAAGCCCCCAAAGCTTCCAAGGGAGTAATGCTTTTAAAAATGGTGTATTCAAATAGAAAAAAAGAGTTCCAAGTAGAAGCCCTAATGAAAACAATGACAAGGAAACAACTAATAGATTTGGAAGACCTCAATCCTTGTTGAGGTGGATACATACATGCATGCATGGACACAGGCACACACCTTTTGGAAGATTAAGCTTAGGAAATGCCTGCTTTTGATGAGCACTTCTTTTAAATCAATCACGTATCTGGTCCTTCAGATTTATGTTGTTTTACATAGGAATGTATAAACTGCTCACTCACCATCCACAAACGGATGTCATTTTGGACTCCCTCATTGGCTCACTGCCTTCCAAGGTAATACATCAGTTTCCAGACACTAGTTTCCAGACCTTCTCTCTCTTTTAAGTACTGTTCAGGTCTAAGAAACTAAAATTTGTTCTTCAAAAGCAATCACCTGAACAGTTCCAAACCTTCTCAAGTCGATAGCAACCATCATCATTACAACTTCTTTCGAATATTGTGTTTGTCTGTTGGAGCAAAATATAACATTTTGTGGCACCTTAAAGATTAACAAGCTTTATTTCATACATCTATATAGAAGTCCATTAATGATCATCCATTAATATAACCATTAGTTTCATGAGCATAGAGCCCCTACAAAATTTTTGTCTACTGACTTGGGTTCAGGAGTAGTGTGAAGCAGAGTGGCTTCACTGATCAGACTGAGGAGGACTGGGCCATTTTTACAAAGCACAAAAATGGAGTCCAATCTTTGAGTGAGGGCCCCTCCGTACTATCCATCTACTGCTTTGCTTTTTATTAAATGTATCCCACATGTAGTATTTCTCTCCTTTGCACAATTTACCTTTCAGAATTGTTTTACCCTCTTCTCGGCAAGAATTTGCCGAAGTTAAAAACTATTTTATATTCAGTATTAAAAGAACTGGAATGTTAGAGAAGCCAAAATGAACAGATTTGTCCACCCAGGTGTGGGCTTTAAATGCTTAACTAGAAAGTGTCTTAATTCAACCCCGAGTATTCATCCCTGTTTGAAGTGAAGTAAGGTTGCCAACTCTTTTTTTTCTTTAAGTTTCTCTATCTTCATATATATATATATATATGGCAGACAAATATAATATGCTCATCCATGTATCCCTGTATCTACTGAATTTTGGGTGAGCAAATGGAGGGGGAGTCAGCTGTTTTTTAAAAAATAGTTCACTAAACTGGGCACATTTCTACATATTTGAAACAGAAGCAATTTGAGTCATAGAATATTTCAGTGTGGAAGCATATCAAAACACCATATTTCCCCATTCCTATAGTCAAATATGAGATAAAGTTCTTCATTATAAGCCCCAGGAAGCCATCTAGCATTTGAGTGATGTATCTCAGCCCCATGTATCACTCAAGATGTCATTTAGATTATAGGGATCATAGGATTTTGTGTGGCTCACTTACTTTATCTATCTAATCTCCATCTCTCTCTCCCTCTGGGTCTCTCTTTCCCCCCTAGAACTGGAAGAGAGAGAGAAAGAGAGAAGGGTGGTGGTACGAAAACGCTGCATACAATCCAACAAATAAAAGCTCTACTAAGTGTCAAAAAATTCACAAAAATGGGGAACAGGGCAAGGAGGAGCTTAATTTTGCCTGCATTCTTCCCACATTTCTCAAAATTTTAGTCTAGGCATTAGAGCTACTTCTCACATATGTGGCTCATTTCTCATTACTGATAACACTGAGATTTCTGTGTTACATTACATTTCAGTCACCATACATTGCCAGAAGTGGGGCTTTTGGAATGAGCAATGAGTAATTTTAGCAAATTTCCCAAAACTATGAAAAAGTATTTGAAAGTTGTACGGTTTTCAGATTATTCACAATTCAGGACTTATTCTGCATAAAATTTTGATGGGGTGGAGGTGTTTTTTTTCTCCAAATAAAATAGCATTTTCTGTTGAGAAGATAATAGTTATGCATAAAACATATTATTTTCTGTGGGGAAAATATTGTTTTCTTTGCAAAACAACCCCACAGTGTGTCAATTTTGTACAGAATAACTCCCAAACAATAAGTATTCTCACCAGATTTTCTTCATAAGAGTTTCCTGACACTGACGCTGAAGAAGCACAACTTGACAATTTTTTCAAATATTTTTGAATATTCTTTCCATCCCTAATTGTTATGAGAAAAGAAAGAAATGAATGTCAGATGGTGGGAACAGTTTATTTTGTCCACTATAGCATCTTCAGGTTGACTATGGGATGGGGCTCCTATCACATTAATCCTTAACAAGTTTGTGACCATCTTCAAACTTACTAGGGCCCCCTTGGGAGCTATATAGTCCCTACTGAGAATGGTTGATTTAAAAGTTAAAAGGTACAGTAGAGGTCTCTTCTGCATTCTCTTGAAAGCATTAGTATCTAAAGTAGCATTTTTCTCAGACTTCTTTAATACCAAGAGAAATTGGGTAAATTCCTGAAAATCAAGGATTTATAAGAATTTGAAACTAACCTTCTTAAGCCGGCTTCTCTTTTAAGTATCTGTTCCTTGAAAGAAAGGTGGTCCTGGCCCAATACCAGCTTTTGGTCTGGAAAGTATACCACTTGCAATTATTTGAAACCAAGTATAAGGAGCAAACTCTATTTTTTCAATCTGATTCCCACTCAGGTAGGGAGCATTTGTTCTTGGGACAAGTGTGAAAGAGGTATGGTGGGAACCCAACACTTTTCTAAGTTCATTGCTGTCAGCCTCTGTAACTCTTCAGAATGTCCCAGTACAATGCCACAGCCTGAGACAAAGGCCCTTTCTGCAATGCACCTTTTCACAGAGCTGGGGTGCGGGGATTGCGCGAGCAGCCTCCAGTGAGAGGCTTTTGTGTCCTGGTTCCTTCAGCTCCGCAGCTGTCACCTGCTCATGTGAGAGCCCTGCCTCTTCCTTCCGCAGTGCAGCCTGGGAGTTTCCCAGGCTGAGCTGGGGCAGGAAGCACGAGCGCTGTGACTCTGGAGCTCCGCACGCACAACAAGTGTGCACGGAGCCCCAGAGCGATGCACGATCGCGCACCATTTTTGACTCAAAGCCAAAAATGAAAAAGTGTATGAGCAGTGCCTGCCAGACCCTGGAGTTTTGCGCAATTGTGAGCGCACTGTGTGGAGCACTCTCCACATTCGCACGGCGCTCGAGGGGCCCTTTTGCATGGCAAATGCTGTGCGAAAAGGGCCATGATCAAAGGACATTCTGAAAAAAAGGATTTCACCTCCATTTTCACAACTACTTTTGTTTGCCCAAACTTTCAGCATATGAAATATTCAACCCAGTACTACCTTCAATATAATTTTCTTCCAACGGAGATCATCCCCATACAAAGATGTAACATATCACATATATAAAGCAAAGCTTCGGATCTGTGGTGATGTACTTGTGCAAACTAGCATTGCCCCCCCTTTTTTTGTTTACAACTGAGCAGGAGATGTTCGCTTCTCAAGATTCAGCCTACCTCAGTTCCATGGGTAAATTATAATGCTCTGAGTAAATTGACCCATTAATGAAGACCATATTCTATATATAATTACAATTCACTAATGTTTACTAACTTCTAAAACTAATTTATGACTGATTAGCAGTCCTCCCTGCATCTATCTGTGGTTGTTACATAAAGCCCTTTACCTCCACTAGCTAATGCATTTATGAAGGGAGCCTAGAAGTGTCAAAAATGCAGACCAAGTCAACATTAAACCTCTTAGCTGACACTCTTAAAATGTATAATCCTCTATTTTGTAATTGCTTTTCTGTTATCCTTTTCGTACCTGTCAGATCCAGTCCCCAGAGGCAGTGCAGAGCAATTAAATTTACGATATTAAATTTCCATGAGAGAGGATCATCTCAAACCTATGAAAGGATAGTGGACCAAGTGAAAACATACTTGCAGTAAAAGTCTGGGTCACCACAAGAAGCTCACAGCAGTGTGATTAGATAGTCGTAGATACTACTTTGCATCCAAAGATGTCACATACTCTCCAACTGTCCTGATATGGCAGGGATAATCTCAATTAATTCCCTGTCATCTCACTTTTTCGGTTGCTTCAAAAACGTCCCAATATCTCTCTTCTCCTCCCACTTTCCCCCTTTGTCCTCATATGATGCTGATGATGATGAAACATATTTAAGAACAACACCGTGTAAAACAATACAGAGGCTTTAATATAAATATGAAAATTATTTTTAAAGCGAATAGTTGATAAAGTTGAAAAATGTTAAATATTAAGGACATTATAATTCATTAGAAGACAACATACCAGCCTTTAGAAACAGCACAACACAGCATTAAAAGGACACCCCAGTCAGTTTTTAAAAGACAGATGGTGGCATAAAAATGTTTTAACTCACTGGCAGAAGGAGCTAACTTCAATTGCTGCAAAACTGAGTTCAAAGTACAAAAGCAGCTTGAACTCAATTAACTCAGCAGGGTGGAGAGGACAGGACAGGACAGAATCTTGCCCTTCCCAGTAGAAGCAAGTTGCTGCAGTCTTTCCTAGTGTGGGTGTACTTCCTCATTAATGATTTTTACCATCTTGACCACACTCTGATGTTGCTTGGCCACATGTGTCCCAGTTTACATCTGCAAAATATTGGATGTCAGTTCTGTAGAGAAAGGCAAGGACTGAGCAGCAGAAGGTTCAACAAGGTTCTGATATTCACTTAGTTTTTGGATATACAAACATATAGTAAAGAAATAGTACACCTTATAAAACTTTATTTTTATTTAAGAGAGATGTTTGTTTAATTAGTTCCAAAAATGTTTCAGTATGGAGTGTTCCTCTGTGGTTCCAGTCAAATCTGGGAAATAATGTTTGACTTAAAACGATGTTGCTTATAACACATTACTTTGGGGATAACAAAGGGCATAACAACAATCCCTTTGCAGAAAATATACCAGCTTGTAAAAGTATAGCTATTTAGCTGTTTTTCCATGCAACATCTGCACCCATTGCTTTTTATAATTACTTTATGGTTGCAAGAAAAGGTTTTTGAGGCATTTTGAAGAAGAGATGGATGTTGATGGAGGGTTTTTTTTAAAAAAAAATAGGAGTTAATAAGCAATATTTCTGTACTCTTACTATTACCAAATTACTATTTCTGAAATATGAAAGGTAAGATTTTATTACTGGGGGATTCATAATGAGTTACACAACAAATTACTTTGATAAAGTAACTTCTCAGGCACTAGTCCCCGCCATTCGTCCTTGTCTTCTTCCACAATACTCCATTCCATTTTCACACGTAGTGTTTTCTTCTATGGCCATAAATGTGTGCATTGTTCAGGTTTGTTTATTATTCCTATCCTCTTTTTTTATACTTCTGCACACCTAATGGCAAATTCAACGTAGATTTGGCTACATAAAAACTCACACAGAGAGAATGAGTTCTCAATTAGTGTATAGAATGTATGAGAAGATTTCTATCTTGGCTTGTTGTCCACCAAGCTGAATGTAACCTATCACTTGCATAGTATGGGCAAATGTCACCACATAAATAAATCTTCTCCCTTCCCCCTTTTTGTACCTCATCCCTGCAAAGAGGATACCACGATCTTGCATGCCATGATACATGACTGGTGTGTACTGAATTTGGAATGGTCAGTCACATGTAGAACAGTTAATGTTAAGCTAAGCTCAAAGAGACACAAGATGAAACACACACACACACACACACACACACACATATTTAGGTCCAGTTGCTAGAAAAGGATTTGTGCCTATCTGAATGAAGCTAAACAAAAACAAGATGATGTACATATCACTTGCTGAAAGTATTGTTGCTGGCAGGTTTTTGTCTTTATAACAAGGAAGGAAATGCAGGAACGGAGACAAGGCCAAGCCAGGACATACAGTTCTCCATAGCCCTCCGCTCTACATCGCTTTTGAATAATCTCTTGGGCACACCCATCAAGATGAAGAGACTGTTGAGCTCATATAATATCACTTAACACTTCCACCATACATCATGTGAACATAATTTGTAAAAAAATATTTTGTAAAAAATAGGAAAAGTAACATATGCTTCCAGAATGACTGCAAGACTCCAGAGCTCATACCAATGAAGTATTGATGTACTGTGTGCTCTACCATGACACTTGGTACCTACCTTCAGTTACCATGGCAACAGAATGGTGAATCGCTCCTTTTCAGAGAGGAAAAAAAAGAAGCCACAATACTGATAAAATAGCTAGCCATTGATTTCTCTAGAGACTATATTTTACGTTTGTTGCTATGTAAACACAGTACATGAAACATGCATGCTGAATTTAGATAATGCAAAAAAAAAATTAATAAAAGCATTTTAATCAATTCAAAATATACCGAAAAATGAGTAAACTATACTGCAGACAACAGAACCTGCCCTAGGTAACCTGCTTAACATAATTCCTGATTATATATGAATCTGAAAT
Source organism: Iguana delicatissima (assembly GCA_948472985.1). Classification (NCBI taxonomy): domain Eukaryota; kingdom Metazoa; phylum Chordata; class Lepidosauria; order Squamata; family Iguanidae; genus Iguana; species Iguana delicatissima. The sequence goes on along the minus strand of CAOKZL010001950.1, from coordinate 21,553 downwards.
ATTAATAGCACATAGTTTATATTCTATCTTTCCAGAAAAAAAACATTGTGCTTAGAAGGCCAATCAGAAAATATAGAGTAAAAATAATCAATGGGCATTTCAATAGTGATGTAAGTGACATTCTCAAGTAATACTAAAAGCAATTTAATAATACTTGGATGATTAATAGAAAGTTATTGAACAATTTATAAAAAGTCTGTCATCCTCCCAAGACTCTATAGATATAAAGAAAGATATTGAGTTGGGGGAGGGGGGACAAGAAAGTACCAACAGCATTCAGGCCAGTATTGAGAATTTTCAAAAGCATAACAAATTGGCTCAATAATCCACCATTATATTCAAGATTCCTCCTTTTTTAAAAAAATTTCACCCAGAGAAATCTTGTACGTATGCATATAGACAGTTGCTTAACTGTATAGCACATGGTGTACAGGCAAAAAAAGTTCCAGGTTAAATCCTTTGTGCTTCTGGATAAGGCTGGAAAATATTTTGCCTGAAATCCCAGAATGCCTGTCAACTAAAGCAGACAATACCGAGATGACCTGATGGTCTCAGGCCCTTATTGCATGATGTTGTCATCCTAGCAGGGCAATGTGTTGCTCCTGGTCCAGGACATGTGCCATCACATGATGTCATCACTCACCCATTGCTGTCATAGCCTCATCCATCATAAACCCACCCTTTTTCACTACTGGAAAAAATCTGGTAATGCCCCTCTTTCCCACCATGATCCGATCAGCTGCAGACCTGCAGTAAGGGCCCAAGCGCTTGATAGTGTTTCCTTCTGCAGTGCAACACAGGAGGAGGCAGGGGAAAGGAATCACCATTGACACTGTACTGTGGGAAGAAGAACAGAATGTCTGAGGCTATTCATCCACTGGCAGCTGACCGGGTATGAGGAGGAGCATTCAGACCGTGATCCCATCCCAGTAATGGCAATGCTGGAATCCCGTTGGGATGATGCACTATTGGGGAAATGTGTGGTAAGAGGCTAAGTCAAAATCAGGCAATTTTCAAATATTATCAGGTTCTTAACATTTTTTTCCTTTATATCTTTATTAGGTGATAAAGAATAGCATGAAACAGAAGACTAATGAATCCAAAAAAATCCCAACATAAAGAATAGAATAGAAACTAAAACATTACAAGCAACACTAGGCCAGTTGTGAAAGAGTTCAGTTAAGAGAGTCTGAGAATTAGAAGATTACATTTCATCCATTTGGGTTGACATATAAGTCAAATTACATTTATTCAACAGGAATTTCTCTCCAGAATTTCCATTGTAGCAATAGGATACCATGGAGAACTCCAGAATTGTTTAAATAATCAGTGAAACAATTTGTTATAAAATTATCCCTTTTTCAATCTCATCCCTGATAAATCTCATTTTTGTAATCAGTTTTTCATTAATGGCTAGTGCAATTACCCTTTTCAACAAAAAATAACTTCCAAATTCTTTGAAGTTAAATGGATGAAGCAGCTGTATAAATCATTACTGAGTATGTTAAATCTCTGCAATTGTTTCTACCAACAAGTTATGGAACTGTTTTGCACACTTACTATTTGTTGTATCAATATATGTCCCTGCTTGTTGAATAATTCTCAGTCTTAATCTGTCATGATTCCCTTCTGAAGACAAAGTGGTTCTTAGATTTCGAGGACTAAATTGTGGATGCATTCAGAATTACATCACAAAGCTTCCTACTGTATTTTTTTTTCTTTGTAGATATTTCATATTCTCTTTCACACACACAATCTCGTTCTTTCATTCTCTTTCAGTTTAGGATAGGGATTACTATCCCACCCACATGAGTGATTAATTTGAATTTTTAGAATTATTGCTTCAATTTGCTTGCTTTCGCACATCTGCCTGTGCTATAGTCATAGTATGGGAGTCACAATTACTCACTTTAACTATCCAACTATGTTACATTCCTTTTTACATATAGCTCTGAGGATGTGGAAACTGCCATGTCTCTTGGTGCTTCTTGTCCAAGATAAGACATGAACCATGTGCTTCAACTAAAGAAAATCAATAGTTTGCTGAGCGCTTCTCTGTAAGCCCTTTGTCTACAGGGATGGAGAAAGGCAACTGAGTCTAAATCTCCTAACATGTGACCTGGTAACATCGTGCCTCAAGTTCATTCTTCAGGCCTGTAGTTTTCATGTCAAGATTTTGGAAACTACAGACCCTACGGCTATAACATTTGACCAAGAAGATCTTTCCCCCCGCTCTCTTCCCCTATCTCAAGTTTTGTAATGTACAACCTGCCTTCCTAAAGTACTCCAAAGCTCATATTTATAATGTACCCTTCTTCTGTCATGAACTTTGCATACACAAATGTGAGATCACACAAAGAATCATGTTCCATTATAGTCAATGGATGCAATGGTTATGCACTTGTACTGCTGTGAATAGACAAATGTTGTATCCATTCCATTCATGTTTTTTTTTCCTTTATTTAACACAGGGGTACCTACAATGGAACCCCCACGTATAGGGCAGGCACACTGTATAAACATGAATGGTCCAATAAAGATCTTACAGCTCTGATAATTGGTTTAACAATGATGAGACACTATTCTAATAAAGTTGTTGGTACATTCATGTAACTATCCCAGATACCTACCTGGTACCTGGAATAGCCAATAAAAGAGAGAACGAGGCTCAAGGGTTATTTATTTATTTATTTAGATGGTCAGAACAAAGGGGGAAGTAGAAAAAAGAGAGTGAAAAAGCCTTCAATAACATATGGTGCAAATGGGCTAGATAAAGTGTTGGGAATTGAACCTTTGCATGCTCAGAATTCACTGCCTAGTTAAGTTGCATGATCATTATAGATCTGGAGGCAAGGCCTAAACTAAACTTCCTGTTTGTTCACCCCCACTTCCTCCTACACGTAGACACTCTTTTTGTTCTAAGGAAGCCTTTATTGCTGTTTGTTATCCTCCTTTGCTTTCTGCCTCTTTCCTGAAAGCATGTGCTCTGGGATGCTCTCAGAGAGTTACTTCCTACAAGCATGTGATTGCTTATTTTCTTCTTATCTTTCTTACAAACATGAACCTGTGTAGATTATGCAGAAGTCTGTAATTATACTTTTATATACTTTTAAAGAAACTGTTTTTGTGTTTACTTCTGAGCTAAAGCTTAGTGTTTTTGGGGGAGATAGAGGTGGTGCTGATAAGTTGTTTATTTTCTGTCTGTGCATTACCAGTTCTAATAAGTTGGGAAGATTCACCAAATCTCTCTCAATTTCCAATAAAAGGTTCGCCGAGTACTTGCAAAGGTGGGAGGAGATCAAGTTCTTCATTCAGTCCTCTAGGACTAATGTGATTTGTAGATTCAGTTATGTTGGAGGTATATCTGCAATAAATACAATGGCCATAGGGCTGGTGTCCTGTTGCTCTAGCTACACTCATCAGTGGTCATGAGTGTTTGTTTCCTGAAATTGCTGTTCATTAAAATACTTCTGATATGTTTGATTCTTTTAAACGAAATCTGGGTCTTTTATTGACAACCTGATATGTTTTGAATTATGTACTAAATTATGTGCTTGTATAGATAGATAGATAGATAGATAGATAGATAGATAGATAGATCCCTCTAAACTATAAATAATATGATTGAAAGTAAGAGTATAATTGTGATGGTTGGATTTTGGTTTACAGTCATCCCTCTACATTTGCTAGGGTTGGGGGCACAGGACTCCCATGAAAGTGAAAAAACCATGAATAACTCTAGGCCCTCCCAAACCATATTTAACACACAAAAAGAGTACCACCCTGTTCAACCCACCATGGATTTTCTTGAGGCACCAGGGTTCCTTCACAAGGCAGAAGTGGGGGGAGCAGGGGGGGCCTACTGCCATCACCACTGTTTCCCCATACCATTTTTAATAGGGACTCACAAACCCTGTTTGCAGTTTCTTAGTCTCACAAGGCTTGCAGTCCCTATTAAATATGGCATGGGGGCAGCAGAGGTGACAGCAAATAATCCATGAATAATCAGATCTGCAAAAGTGAAACCTGCAAATGTGGAGGGCTGACTGCACTTTGTTTCTTTAGTAGTTCAGAACGTAATTTCTGAGATGCTTTATGTAAACCCTGAACTACCACATCATATGCATATCCTCTGACAATTAATTTATTGGTCTATATATAGGCCTCCTATTTGAAATCACTCTCATTAGAGCATTTCTGTTTTGGTAAGATGGTGCCCATAGGAGAGATTGGATTTAGTATGAAATAAGTTTTGGCATCTGTAGCTTTTCTATGTACAGAGGTTGGGAGGTGATTCCCTGCTTTAAAAAAAAAAACTTAAATCCAAAATGTAAACTTCTTTGTTGCCAAATTCTATATCACTCAGGGTGAACAGTCTCTTAGAAGCCATATCATACATAAAGCCCAAGGTAGTGCTTCAGTACATCCTCAGGGTCCCAAGGTCTTGACAAGGTGCTTGTGCATGTCACCCCCAAAGGTTCAGGGTGCTTGTGCATGTCACTCCCACAGATTCACAAGGATACTTCAGAGGGAATGTAATTGCTCCCTTCCTTACACCCTAAGAGTGTCTCCTCCCAGCATAATGCCAAAAAAAGCTCCTGATGGATACAGAATTATTCACCATTTATTAGGGATATGACAAATCCAGAATTTTCTGGATCTGGATCTGGATCCCTGGAAGCTTCTGGGAATCCACAAATCTCACAAATCTCAAATCTTTTGAATCCTTTTTTCCAAAAAGGTTTAAAAAGTAAGGGAAAGAAGGATAATCTTGGGCAAGACATGCTCTCTCAGCCTTAGCAGAAGCTTAGGTAAAGGCAAACCTCCCTCTGAAGAAATCTGGCCAGGACAATTGTCTCAGGATCTCCCCAGACTGAAAATGTCATGAAGGCCTTTTGTACACAGGCAGGAAAATGTGGATTAATCCCACATTTTCCTGCCTGAGTAAACAGGACCACTACATTAGAGAGCTAATCCAGGTGAAAACTGGCTTTTCTTTGCATAACTCCTTCTGGCATCCTGGGGTTTATAGTTTGATGATGCACCAGTACACTTTGGCAGAGAAGGCTGTGACACCTTGCAAAACTAGAAACCCCAGAATTGAATCTGAAAGAGCTTTGCACGGGACCTATGGAAAGGAATCTTTCGGCTGTCCTTGAAATCTCAAGCCTGTAGCTTCCAGTCAAGTCTTGAACTTCAGTATGAAATGTTCAATTTAAATATCTTAGAATACAACCCTGTATTCTGAATACAACCCTGTTGTATTCTGTGTTAGATTTATTGATTGGATAAAATCAATTTACAGTGATCAGAAAGCTTGTTTAATTAAAAAGGGAGGAAAATCAAGACAATTTGCGATACACAGAGGCACAAGACAAGGGTGCCCACTATCACCTTTACTTTTCATAATATGTTTGGAAATCTTAAATAAAAAAATAAGAAATAATTCATTAATCCGGGGAACTAAAATACGAGAACATGAATTTAAGGTTAAAGCATCTGCAGATGATTTAGTTATAATTTTAGAAGACTCTCTTAGTAATATTAAGACACTCTTGGAATTGTTAAAACAATTTGGTGAAGTGGCAGGTTTTAAAGTAAATAAAGAGAAATCATTGATAATCACTAAAAATATTCCCCATGCTCAAGAATCTGAATTGGCAGAAATCTCAGGTTTTAAGATAATTAATAAAGCAAAATACCTAGGTATAATAATAATAAAAAACAATTCAGAGCTCTTTGATGATAATTACAAAAAAAATTGGAATGAAATAACAAAAGAACTGAGAAATTGGAATAAACTAAATCTTTCCCTTTTAGGAAGAATATCTAAAATGAAAATGAATGTTTTCCCTAGATTGATTTCTTTTTCAAAATTTACCAATATTAACAAATGAAAAGCCATTTAAAATCTGGGATCAAGAATTATGTAAATTTATTTGGAAGAGGAGAAAACCCAGAATCAAACTGAAATATTTAAAAGAGGTCAAAGAAAAAGGGGGACTGAATCTACCAGGTTTAAAACTTTATTATGAAGCTTCTTCTCTAATATGACTTACTGAGTGGATTACCTTATCTAATTCAAGATTATTGAATTTGGAAGGATTTAATCTTTATTACAGGTGGGATGCATACCTATGGTATGAAAAGCATAAGATCAATAAGGAATTTATGTATCATTATGTTAGAAGAGCAATTCTTAAGATCTGGCTGAAAGTTAGAAATAAGTTATATTGACAGTTCCTCTATTGGGTTTCCCCCCATGAAGCTTTTGTCAGATTAGAAAAAATAGAAATGAAAGACTGGGTCACATATAAAGATATACTTAAAAAAGAGGGAAACAATATACAATTAAAAAATAGAGAAGAGATGTTACATATGGTTACACAATGCATTGGCTCCTATATAGACAATTTGTAGAAAAATATAAAATGGATAACAAAAACATGGGAAGATCATTAGAAGAAACTGAATTTGATAAAATAATGAAACCAGGAACAAGATGCCCATTTAGTAAAATTTATAAACTACTTTTAAATTTGGAAATGGAAAAAGAAACTGTCAAGGATAATATGATAAAGTGGGCTCAAGACGTAGGACACTCAATTACATTAAAACAATGGGAAAATGCCTGGGAAATAAACCAAAAATTTAGGGGGAGCTACAATTTAAGGGAAATTTTTATTAATATGTTTTTCAGATGGTACTTAACCCCAGTACAAATTTCAAAAATGTGTAAAAATAACAATGTTGCTAAATGTTGGAAATGCCAAGAAATTGGCTCTTTTTTTCATATTTGGTGGCGGTGTAAAAAAGCAGAGAAAGTTTTGGGTACAAATCCATGAGCATATCATGAAGCTATTAAAAATTAAATTTCCAGTGTCCCAGAGGTATATTTACTGACTATTTTTTATAATTTAGATGTGACATTAAGAAAACAAATTCAAGAACATTATGTTATATGATATTCGCAGCCAGAATCTTATTTGCTAAAAACTGGAAAGAGACAAGTATGCCACCAATTGAAGACTAGATGTTTAAACTATATGACTTGGCTGAAATGGACAAATTGACACTAATGTTAGAAAACAAACCAAAGAGTACTTTTAAACAAGAATGGGAAATCCTAACTCTCTTGTGGAAGGAAAAGTGGGGAGAGTACGCCATAGTAGGATTTTATGAATAAATCTCTTATGATCGATCACATGAGATTTAGAAATGTTAAGATTCATAATCTAAATTTATAAAACCAGTTAATAAATCAGGAATAAATTTACAGAAAATACAGAAACTGTATTTTTAATGAGCTGTTGTTTGGACCTGAGTTCATGAAATACAATAAAGAATATGGGAAATTATATTCATAAGCCAGGATTGAAATATATATGATTAAATCACCTAACGGAGAAGAGAAAGGAAGTCATTATGTGTTTGTTGTACTAAAGTGTAGTCAGGATGTTGTAATGTTGTTGGTTTTAAGTTTGATACAGAAGGTGAAAGGGAAGTATGGTAAGGAACTCCCTTTCCTTCTCTGATGTCTTGTTGTGCTTTTTATTTTTGTTATTTTTCCTTTTTTGTTTTTGTTTTTTTTATTGTCTAGTTTTGTCTTATCTTCTATTCCTTATATGGAATTCTAGATCTTGGTTATATTTGTATGTATAATATATGTTATTTTTCATATTTCATTTTTCACATTCATTGATTCATTCACTTAGTCATTGTATGTACGTTTTTAATTTCTTTCAATTATAATTCAATAAAAAATTTTTTAAAAAAGGAATACAACCCTAGATGTAATTTGTGAAATTGTTAGCAAAGGCCATTATTACTTCAAGGGAAAAATGCACCTACTTGCCATCTCCCCTTGTGTGTCCAGTCTCCCAAGTTTTCAGGCATGCTGGTCTCCCAAGTTTTCAGATGTCCCGGTCTCCCCAGATTTTATTTTCAGGTGTCCCAATCTCCAACAAACTGTTTGGGTGGCAGATTCAAAATATTTGGTTTGCCTATTTTGGCACAGGGATTTGGATTCCCAATCTCGAATCCCTGCCAAGGATTTGAGGATTCGGTTCACCCATCCCTACCATTTAACCTACCTCAAAATTGAGTCAGTGAATGATGCTATTGTAACTATTACAGTGGACTGTATGATACACTTCATTTGATGTGGCAGTTAGGGAAGTTAAATTGGCAAAATGCAGTATTAAGGCAGCATTTTGCCTTTTACCAGTGCACCCACGTGATTTTGAACTGCTGGGCTTCTCATTCAATGGTATGTTTTACAAGGACTGGACCCTTTTTATAGGGTGCTTGATCTCATGTACACCATTTGAGATGTTCAACACTTTCCTCGAATGGGCGATGAGGTCAGGATGGAGAGAAGTGACACACTATTTGGATGATTTTCTGCTTAAAGGACAGTTCAGAACAGGTCAATATGTTTCCCCTTTGGCTGAATTGTGTACCTTAGCACAGGAACTCAGACTACCCTGGCTCAGGAGAAGATTGAGGACTCTGATCACTAGCAGGCATATTTTAGATATCAAAATTGATACCATAAACCAGATTTGTAGCTTATCCATGGAGAAACTGCAAGATGTGGAGAGAGATTCTGTTTCTATTGTGTTTAAGGAAATTACACTCAGAGAATTCCAGGACTCACTGGGCACATGAATTTTGCATGCTGTATAGTGACTCCTGGTAGAACTTTCCCCAGACATCTTTGTGGCACCATAGGCAGAGTTAGCAAACCAAATCGTAGAATCGGGATCTGTCATGCCCTGCTTCCAGACCATGAACTCTGACAGAGGCTGAAACAGAAGACATGCCAGGGCCTGCTGTACTGAGAGAGGGTACAGTGCATGAAATAGAACAGGGTATGGTGCCAGCTCCAACAGAGAGTCCTGCCTTTTCAGATATAGAGGAACACATACCTTGACCCAGCTTTGTAGTGCACAGGCAGCAAAGAGCAAGCCAGCGTTGCTCTCTCAGGACTTATAACCAGCAACAATCAATCAAGTCTCAGCTGCGCTGGGCTCAAGACCTATTTAGCTGGTGTCTTTCCCATCCAGGAGTTGTCAGAGCTTATCTGACCTGCTACCTTGCTGGATGCCTCGACAAATGCTCAGATTGACCTTGGACACTCCCTTGCTGTGAAACTCTGCTGGACTTTGTTTATGTTGGACTTTATTTATGACTCTTTCTTTACTGCCTAGAAGTAAGTAACAAGCTGGGAGATATTCAGTTTGTTTTATAAGCTGTGCCAGGACTGAGATAGGACAGGATCACACACAAAAATGGAGAAAACTTGGGAGTATGGCTGGAATTTCCCACTGCTTTCAATGGTGTGAAGAGCTGAAGGTTTATGATGCTTTACAGGTATCTTTGGATGATGAAGGATCAGCAGTTTCAGAGCTTACTTCAGGGGATGATGGCGTGTGCATACATGGCCTAGGGACTGGGTTGAGGCTGGCCTTATTGCAGACCTCACATTTTTGGAGCCCCCCCCCATTTTGGTTGTTGTCCATATACGGACAAAGAACTTAGCTAACTCTTCCATTCATTTCTGATATGACAACATGGCCATTCTGCAGATTATCAATTCCTTGTCACCCAAGTCTCCCAAGGTTGCTTGAGTTGTTTTCCCTCCACCTTCTGTACTACAATATCCTCTTTATGGCACTTCATACAGCTGGAGTGGACAACAGTATAGCCAATATTCTCCTCCCCAAACTACACAGACAAAGCACTTCAAGCAGCTGGTGTCAGATGCAATCACCATGTTGGATTCAACTCCAGTAGACATATGGATGCTTGGAATGGAGAGGTAGTAAGGGCCATGAGTTTATCTTTAGCTCCAAGCACCAGAAAATGACAGTGAAGGAATGTTCAGAGTCCAGAAGAGATTGGGCAAAGATTGCCTGTTCCTCACCTGCTGTGTCAGTCTTAATAGTAGGAGCTGTCTCCACAGTCCATTAGAGTCCATTTGTCAGCCATGGCTTTATAGCTCAAGGCACAGAATTTCCAGGACACTACAGGAGCTAGAGGGGTAGCCCCATAAGATAGGTTTGATGGCAGACAAAAGGAAACTTTTGTCCTCAGATATCCTTAAAGGTTTTGAGGTAGTTTGGTTAGCTATTTGTGCCTCATAGTTCAAAATCTTGTTGTTCCTGCAGTGCTTGATACTAAGTGTTTTGGTAGCATGATCTAAGGGTAACAACTCAAGAAAGGCTTAGTTCCAGTATCTTAACTTGGGTAGGCAGAGGATGTACCTCACCATTCACAAGTCCAAAACAGACCAATAAAGTTTGGGGTCCTCTATATGGCTTCATGACCTGGCCACTTGTTTCATCATGCTGATTTGTCAGTCTTGACAAAACACCAGTTCTAGTCCATGCCCTCCAGGGCCTTATCCACGTTGGAGTTTAAAGGAGTGAAATTCAGCACATGTTCTTTTTTAGATTGGGCATCCTCAACAGCAGCAGCAATAGGCATGGTTTCTCAAATTATTCAATGGATTGGGTCCTGCAGGTATTCAGCATACTGTTGATATATCTTTTGCATTAGTAATATGCTGTGCTGTTGCTTCCCCCCACCCCCACATTCCAGGTTATAGCCAGTGAGGCATTGAGTCTTGATCTGCTAGCATAATGTGAGCTATTGAATATTGTGCTAGGCCCATAGTTGGCATTTCAGATTTCATTTGGGGTTGATCTGGCTGTGGTCAAAAGGCTAGAGAAGGAGGACCTTGGGTGGCATTGCTAATGTCAATGTTGTTTGGGGAGTACAAGAGGCCTCTACCACATATGTTGGTCATTCACCCAGGTGTTAATGACCTTGGTTTGTTGAAGGGCAAGGTCATAATTGTACAAGCCATTCATAATATGAGAATCATGCAAGGCAATTGGTCTGGGATTTCCATTATGTGATCTGCCATTTTGCCCTAACAGGTATGGTGGGAAGAAGTGGATGAGTGATGTATTGGTAGAGCCCATAGAAGAGTGAACAGAGAAATGCAAAATGCTTTAATGAAAGAACTTTTTTTTTTTTTTTGCCACATTCTCTAATAATTTTTCAGAGGCCTGAAATCTGCAGAGTAGATGGCATACATTTATCAGAGGCAGGCAGTCTAATATTCTAGGGAGATCTGCAACAGGGGGCCCTTGTGGATAGCCTGGTGGGGGGTAGGGATTATGCAGATAAGGAGCTATGGCAGATAGTGGGGAGAGAGAAGTAGGAATTTGGTGAACACCTGTGGCACCTATTTGGTGAAAGGGAAGGTTCTGGGTCATGTGACTAGAGAAGTGGGAAGGAGACTTCTTTTGGGGCTGACCTGAAGGCTGAGCCCTCACTTTAATTCATGTGACTTGTGGGAGCAATTCTTGAATTGGCCTTCCAGTTGAGAGCAGTCTGAGGAGCAACCCAGCTTTTGTATTCTCCTCAGGGCTCAGGGGTTTCTCCCAAGGGAAGGTGGGGAGGGAATCTGAGAGAGACTACCTACCTCAGCTGCACCTACACTAGATTGCTCCCCCCTTTTACAGTTCTTAGGAGTTAAATGTTAAATGGTTTAAATAGTTATAGTTAAAATAAAGTGGCCCATTTTCAATCCAAATCTTAGTGTGTCTCATCTCATTATTCCCATGATTGATCAGCAAATAACATCATGACCAAATAGAGTCTCCAAGGCTTACTAGGCCAGTCTCATCAAAGTGAAGAGAATTGGTTTCCAACTACACATGTTTATAATTAGGTGGTCAGTGGTCTCTTTTATTCTGGACAAAAAGGGAGATGCTGAGTAGGACATCTGCCCTATGCTCTCCCATAGTCTGCAACCTCCATTACATTGGGCTTTAAAACTCTGAGAATCCACAGGGAACCAAAAAGGGACAGACATTCTTCAGCAAGCCATACTGTCTCTGCAGTGCTCTGAACACTGCCAGGAGTCTGATAAATGTTTATGATCAACATGTGTGCAGTATAAGGGTATGATTCATCATTGTGCAGTAACTGTTTTGAGCATTACCAGAAGTGTGATAAACGTTTGCTGGCAGCTTGTTGGCAATAGGATTTATTTAGTGTTGACATTTACTCTATTCAGCTTCTCTTTTGAAGGAAAAAAAGGCTGAACTTGGTTTGTAACATGGAGTACATACCAATGAGGGCGGCAACAGTGAGAAATGGGATTGCTGTAGAGTCATGTAGCATTCACTGAATTGTCTAGTATACTATTGTCTCCGTATTTATTGGGCTTCTCCACAAAGTATAGGAGGAAACACAAGAGATTATAGTTTTAACCGTGATACATTTGGATTTTTTTAAAAATACGTATCGTAGGAAATCTGGTGTATTTTCTCATCATTAATGAAAATTTCGCTGAACTAATGGTTACAGTCAGGTTTAAGCTTGTGGTTAAGGCATGAGTGTTTTGAAAAATAAAGAATATTGTCATGGCTTAAAAAGATGAGTAGATGCCTCAAGTGCCTCTCAAGTCAGCAAAATGATCAATATCAACCCTTGAGATTTGGGGGTGCTATTGTTCATTTTGAGGTAAAAAAATTAGGGTGATCTCAAAATTTCTGGGGGAATATTGTTCTTTTGTAGTACGCAGGGACCATTGGGAGCCACATTTTTTCCTATCCTTGGTGTAAGGCAGAGGTGGGCAAAGAGTAGTCCATGGGCCATATGTGGTCCTTAGGATCTCTAAGGGTGCCCTTTAAAGGCTTCCCAAAGATCCCAGCCCCCCTCTGACCTTTTTTTCATTTATTTGTTTTTGCCTGTAAACTGGACAAAAGCTGTTGAGACCACTGGAAAATGCAGCAGTTTGCTTCTCTCAGCTGCTAGAGACTCCCAAGCCTCTCCAAAAAGACCTAACAATTTTCCACATCTTAGCTTTTCGTGGAGGTGGGGGCGGTGTTCGCCCGAGCAGCCTCATGTGCGAGGCACTCATTTCATTTCTCCTTCCTTACTGCAGCTGGCTTGCTGGTCGCACAAGCGCCCCGCGAACACCCCGCTCCTTCCTACCGCAGCACAACCTGGGAATTGCAGGCTAGCGCTGAGGCAGGAAGTGCAACTGGCCCGGCTCCAGGGCAGATAAGTGCGCACAGGCCCCGGGAGCATTGTGCGACTGTGCACCATTTTTGGCTTGAAGCCAAAAATGAAAAGGTGTGTGCGCGGTCCGCTTTAGGCTCTTGAGTGCATGTAAATGGGAGTGCGTCATATGGACCGCTCCTCCCATTTACGCGACGGTCAAGGGGCCCTTTCACTTTAGAAACAGCATGCGAAAAGGGCCCTAAAAAGAAGAAAAAGGAACTGAAAACCAACCCAAATGGTGGCTGAAAGAGATTTGCCTCACTCTGAGCACATCAAAACACATCATTGAGGCCTGCTAGGATGCAGAGAGAAAAAAAATGGCCCCTGGCCCTTGCTCAGTTAACCCATGCCTGACTTAATCTATAATGTGTATCTGTATATTTTGACTACCTTTACAATTCCAGTATATCCGCAATGTAAGAAATTTCTGAATCAGGCCAATCAACTGACAATTACAGACAGCATGCCGCCGCCGCCACAACTACTATGGCTTCCTCTTCTTTTTTCATCATGTAAGTTTTGCAAAATTCACAATGTCTTCATAAATCGGAGAGAAACTTGAAGTTCTTTTTTAAAAGGAAAAATGAATGGGAGAGAATACAAAATTGACTATCATCCATCTAGGCAGAAGGCTTGGAAAGCTTCAGTCCTAAAACTCCAAATTTAATTCTCTGTACATTCAGCCGTGTTTATGGTGCTGAACTAGGGTCTTCTCCTTTTTCTTTTCTAAGAAGTTCCTGGTTTTTAAGAGCTATCTAGCTGTCAGGTACAACATAGCCCTCCAGGAAACTGAGACACTAATGCTGCATGTGACCCCAGTGTTGTTTTTGTGGCATATTCACATTTTATTTTTATAGACTGAAAAGAATGAATTCTCTCTTGGACCCCTCATGGGGCAGCCATTTTTAAATAGACCACAGCATTGACCATTAAAAAAATGTTTTTCAAAATCACAAGGTAACTAGAGCTACCTCTAGTTTTTTGGAGAGGAAATTTTTGGCAATCCATAGAGAGATGGTCCCACGGACAGAAAATTGCCTCCAGACTCACAGCAGCTGCCCACACTCACAATAGTACTATAGCTGTACCTGCTTAATTTTGCTCAGGCAGATAGTTTAGATTTTGTAATAGCTTTTCTTTAATAAGAAGAATTTGCCAAATATTGCAAATTTCCTCCTAAACTGGACAGAAATAGGGTTTTTGAAAAGAGTATTGGAGAAAGGAAAACTGATGAAATTACTCATCTCTGCTTCTTTCCATGCACATGATGAAGCTCAAAGTGCAGATCCTAGCCATGGCCAGAAATAGACCTGCATGTCTAATTAATTCTAGAGGGGAAAAAATAAGAATGTCCTGAATCCCCTCCAACAAAATCCAATGAGAATTAAAACCAATTCACTTGTTTTGATTAGCAATAATGAGTCGTATATAAACTTTTTGCTTTACTGATGTTATGTTGTTGAAATGATGCTGAGTGGTGGTAGGTCCAGATGAATCCAAAGAGAAAGCTGCTATCAGATTGAAATAGCTGGTCTTCATTCTTGTTTTACTGTGCTCACTGATAACATCTTAATTAAAATGCAAAACTTGTTTAACTCAGTAATTTCTGTAGTTTGCCAGTGAATAAACTCTGACTTTTCAGCTTTGATTTACTGTGCTAATTTAATTAATGCTGATTAGAGGTTCCTCCAACAAATAATTACAAGGTAAGTTATACATGTTGCTTTTTCGTGCTTCCAAATTATGATGTAAACACAGAACTGATCAAATATTTGACACTTAAAGAGAATGATGATGACATAAGCAGCAACTGGGTACAACTTTTACCACATGCTTAATCAACTGATGGCATTTAAAAAATGGCAGCTGTATTACTGGGTTATGGGAGACTGCACATGCATTGAGAAAGAATTCCTAGCAGTAAGAATGATGTGAAAAATTGGAAACATAATGGCATTATTAAGTGGAATAACATTACAGTATGTGTGTCTGTCTGTCTGTCCATATGTACATTTATTTATTATGAAAAATGTCATTCTGTTAGGTGTAGTACTTTCCAAGGTAGTTTATGTTTTAAAGTAAATTGAATTAAAATACAAACAAAACAAAGTGAAGCAATAAGAGTAAATGGAAGAATGAAGACAAAAGTCAGAAGACAAAGGCCCTTTCTTTTTTTTGAGAATGTTTTTATTGAAATTTAATTTTAAAAATAAAAAAAACTCCTTCCCACTTCCAAAATGTATTTTCCAGTTGAATCTACTTATTTCCATTACGGACATACATACATTCCCATTACATACATTACATACATACATAGTTTCTGCTTTGCAAGAAGAATAATGATTACATTATTTCTTTCTTCTATTTCTGAGAACATTTCATAATTCTTAATCCAATCCCAAAATTTCTCTCCATTCACTTTCAAAGTTCTGGATAGGTTTATTTTCAAGGAACATGTTAATTTTTGTCTCTACCATATCCAGAACTTTTAACTTCCATTCTTCTATATCAATATATTTCCTTTCTTTCCAATATTGCTCATATGTCAACCTTGCAGCAGTTATTAGATAGACATCTTTCTCATTATATCTTATTTCCCTTTGTTGCCCTAACATGTTTACAAGTAACTCTCCTGTTTCATTTACAATTTTAATTACAATTCTTTGAATTTCATCATGTATCCCCTTCCAAATTTTTTTTTGCTATCCTGAATCCACCACATATGAAAAAAAGACCCAACCTTTCATCACATTTCCAACAACTTGTGTTCCCATTTTTAGTCATTTTTTGTAATCTTTCTGCAGTCATGTACCATCTATGTAGCATTTTATAAAAATTTTCTCTTAAGTTTAGGTTTGGTGTACATTTTATATCAATTTTCCACACTCTCTCCCAAGTTTAGTTCAATTGAATGTCCATGTTCTGTGCCCACCTAAACATTGTATTTTTTATCATTTTCTGATTCCATTTCTCTTTTCAGCAATAATTTATAAAATTTGGATATTTTCTTTGACTTTCTTTACTAATTTATTCATTTTCTTTTCTCTCAAATCCATATAATTTTTGATCCATTTTAAATCTCTCTTCTCAGTTGTCTCCATGGGAACCAATTTAGTCTATGTCTTACAGCCTTTAATTCTTCTGCCGTACACATTCTTGGCTTATCCCCTTCCCATTTCGACAACTCTTGATGTGTTAAGTAAATCTCCTTGTTTTGTTAATTTATATGCTTCTTGAGGTGAATGCACTGCAAGTTCTGTATAAAATTTTTGCTTTACTTGTAACCAAACCTTCAACAATGTCTTCCATATATAATGATTATTAAACTCTTTATTCACTGTTATTCTATCATAGCATAAATATCCATGCCATCCAAACCTATTATTTATTTCTTCCAATTCTTTAATAGTTGTGTTTCTACTGTATCCAGTCTTTAATCAAATCCAAGCAGCATGCATAATAATAGATTTTTAATCATGGTATATCAAATCCTCCTCTCTCTTTAGCATCTTGTAGTATTTAAGATTCTTGTTTTTTTCCCTTGCCAGATAAATTTTCATAAATCCTTTTCCTTATTCTTTAAAATCTTCTCTTCCTATTATTGGTAAATTCTGGAAGAGGAACATAAACTTTGGTAGTAAAGACATTTTAAAGCATCTATCCTTCCCAGGTAGAGTATAAATTTAAGTTTTTCCATTTTTCCATATCACTTCTGATCTCTTTTCATGTCCTTCCTTATAATTGTTATCAAATAATTCTTATTCTTTTTGTTATGATCAATTCCTAAATATTTTATTTTTCTTAGTTAGTTGATATCCAAAATTTCCCTCCAGATTCATTTGTTCTTTTTTTGTCAAATTTAGTGTCATTATCATCTCTTTTTCTATTTATCTTATAACTTGCCATTAATCCATATTCTTGTAGAATGTCCATCAGCACCTGGATTGATTCTTGTGGGTTCTCCAGAAATATGATTATGTTTAAATTGCTTTCACATTTTTCTACTTTATTCAAACCTTTTTATGTTGAATGCAATAAATGAAGTCTTCATTTATTGCAATCAACAATACATTCAATATGGCTATAAATAGTAATTGTGATAAAGGCACCCTTGCCATACCTCCTTGTTTATTACAAACCTTCTGTCCAAGCGCTCCCATTTTAGTTATTAACCTCGTTGATTGATCTTGATAAATCATCTCAATCCATTTACAAAAGACTTCTCCCAGGTCATATTCTTTCAAAACCCAATATATAAAATCCCAGGAAACATTATCAAAGCCTTTTCTGCATCCAAAAAGATAAGTGCTGCCTCCTTCCCCAGGTTTTGTCATAATATTCAATCACATCCAACAATGTTCTTATATTATTTTTCATATGTCTACCTGGGAGAAAGCCTGCTTGACCTTCTTGAATCTTGCCCCTGTAATATGTGCCTCAATCGTTTTGCCAACACTGCCACCAATATTTTATAATCTATATTCAGCAAAAAGATTGTTCTGTAATTTTTAACTTCTCTTTTATCTTTGGCCTCTTTAGGTATCAATGCTATATTAGCTTCTTCCCAGATTACAGTTTACCATATCTCTATTTCTTTCAAAGTTGCTTGAAATGGTTGAATCCAATTCTTTTGTAAACCTTTTATAATATAGTGCAGTGAACTTGGCCGGTCCTGGTGCCTTATCCACTTTCAAATCCTTTATAGCCTCTTCATTTCAGAAGTGTCTATTCATTGACCTGTTCCTGTTTTTCCAATGATATTTTTGGGATCTCAACCTTTGAGATAAATTCTGTCAAGTTTTCTCCATTTCTCTGGAGATATTTTATTTCATAGAATAATTTTCCAAAATATACTTCAAATTTCTGCTTTATCTTTTATGTTGAGTGATCATCTTCTTTCCATTTTTCAGTTCAACTACTTTTTTCTTTTCTCTCCTCTTCTTCGTTCATGCTAACCATTTCCCAATTTTATTAGCTTGTTCAAATTGAGTGAATTTCATCTGTTTCAGATTCTTTCTTTCATTTCCTAAGTTGTATTCATGGCTATTTTCTGTATTTGTATCTCCAATTTGTAGTGATTTCTTCAGTGGATTTCAAATGGATTTTCTATTCCTTTCTTTCTCTTCGAAGTCTGACCATCAACTCTTGATGTTTCTCTTGCCTTTTTTTATTCAGAATTTGCTGTTTTTTTTTGCTGTTTTTGTATACAAAAATCCTTTCATTACTGCTTTAGTTTTGATACTGTCTTCATCCTCCAGATTTCTTTGACATCTTCCTCAAAATAATTTTTAATACTTCTTTTGCTTGCTGTATTATCTCTACATCATTTAATAGACTATCATTTAAGTGCCGTTGAAACTGTTTTGCCTTCTCCTGCATTTGCAACATCACCAGATGATGGTCTGAGATGATCTTAAGGAATATTTCTACCTTTTAATCTCTGTTAACAAATGTTTAGAGGTGAGGATCATATTGATCAGGACCAAGATTGATGTACTTCTGAGAAAAAGGTAAAAATCTTTTACATTTGGATAAAAAAATTCTCCATGCATCTGAGACAGATAATTCTTCACATCTCAA
Organism: Iguana delicatissima; assembly: GCA_948472985.1. NCBI lineage: Eukaryota > Metazoa > Chordata > Lepidosauria > Squamata > Iguanidae > Iguana > Iguana delicatissima. The sequence goes on along the minus strand of CAOKZL010001950.1, from coordinate 2,887 downwards.
AAAAAGCCTTTGGCAGTTTACCTCTCCTTTTTCTCACTTCATTTATCTTGAGATGTTATTCTTATCCAATTTAACATCCATCATCATTTCTAATCTCCTGCCAAAATCTAGTCTTCGTACTCATATTCTATATTTTTTTTCCCAAATCCTTAAATTTTCTTTCTCTTATATTTGACAGGTCTCAATCTTTCCAAATGATGAAAAATCTGTCATCTTTTTGCTCTGCACCTATTCTACATGTTCCATGTTATTATCTTCATATTTGTTTTTTCACTGTCTTTACTTCCCTCTCTTCTTTTTCTCTTCCTGTTTCTACCTATTCAGACTCTTCATACATTAGACTCATTTTGTCTGCCGCTGCCATTCCCATTTGCGTGGCTTCCACTATTTGTTTTGATTTCTTGTCTTCTATCCCTGCTGTTTTGGATCCTTTTTTTAGGTAATTCTCTTGAAATTCTATTGTTTGCTGAACAGAGCTTATCTTCTTTCTTTTCCCCCTTAAGAAAAAGGAAAGACCTTCCTACATGTCCCAATTTGGATCTTATTTCCTTTGATTGTAAATTTTTTACCAGGAACACATACTTCTCATGACACTTGGAGGTACATCCTTAAAAATTTTAATTTCATTCTCTATCACTATATTAATTTTTCTTTGTATCTTGCTCCAGGATTAAATCCCATATGTCTTTTCCCTGGTACACATCACTATATCTTGAGGAAATACCTCCGTTTAGCCGCAGCCCTTATTTTATCTTAAAGGCCTTATCTATTTCATGTCCACCTTGCTCCTCTTTGGCCTATGTATGCTGCAAGAATATCTATTACTCTTTTGTTTAAATTTTCCTCTTTCTGTTCAGGGAGTCCTCTGATTTTCAGACTTCTGCTCTGTCGACGTATTTCCAGTTCAGTTAATTTCTTTATCTTTTGTTGTTCTTTCTTCATCTGTTCCACCCATATCTTCCAATTTTTACTTTTTCTCAGATATCCTCTACTTTTTTATTGATTGTCTATAATCTGTTATATTTTGCAAAATCTGGTTCAATTTTTCATTTCCTTTTTCAACTTTGTTTTATTTCTGTCCTTGTCTGTTTTATCTCGTCCTTGTTGCCTTTAGTTCTTCCATCATATCATTCCTCATTCCATCATTTTAGAACCCATGGATCCTTCTTTGAAGAACTTGTGGTTGGATTCTGTGCCTATATTATCTTCTTTTGACCTGTAACCATATCTTACCTCAATATTTTATTGTTTTTAATATAACCCTTGTCAAATAGCAAATAACCAAAATAACTTATACCCAAAATCCATGGTATAATTCAATATAAAATCCACAATATAAAACTCACTTAATAAATACTTTAACTCAACCAAAACTGAAACTTTTTATCAATCTATTTCAATTATTACTTTATAATTACAATGAAAAATGAAGAAGTTTAAAATTATCTTTGCTATTCTATTTTTTTTATAATATAACCAACAATTAATTCATTATAAATTTAAAATTCATATTTCAGTTCAAATCAGTTTATTTTTTTAAAACATTTAATGTCCATTTTCTTTCCCCTTATTCCCACCCCAGATTATTCAAAATTAAAGTCTCTTCCTTTTCATTTAGCCTTTGAAAGCTTCACCTCTCTTTTTTTTAATCCTTTTAAACAAGTAGAGACCAACTGTCAAATAATTCCATTCTCAGTCACCAGTTATTTAGTCTCCTTTTAGTCTTTAATATAAATCAGGTAAAATCCCACAATCAAAGTCCTTTTTTTTTATTTCACCTCTTTTCCCTGAGGCAAACCCAACTTAAAAGCCATTTTAAGAACCACAGCCAAACATGACAAGGTCAAGATCAAAAAACTCCAGTCAGGGCTATAGTCACAATGGATGATATCTCAAAAATTTTTAAATTTTTCCTAGGCAATCCATTTTTGATACCATTTAATTTCAGACTAACTTTTACTTTTACCCTTTTTATATTCTTCACCTCTCTTCTGGAGGCTAATTGGTTCAAATAAAAAAAATAGAAGGAGCTTTCATCATTTCCCCCCCTCTTAATCTCAAAACCTCCTCTGTTGTGTCCTCCGTTTATATCTCTATTATGTCTTCTCCATCTCAATGTCATCGTTTTCTTCCACTTTCCCTTTTCCCCCTTCCACAGTATATTTGAGTTAGCCTCCACGTGTTAATTATATATTAAATATTATTATTTTTTAAAAAAATATCTTTATAACAATCAAGAGGGGAAAACACTTTTAGCAATCGGAGAAAAATTAAAACTTACTGCTCACCAAAATTGCCAAAACTAGCTGCGTTCTCCATTGCCTTCCAATCTGCCCACTCCACATACCTCCACTTTGCTGTCCCCTCCAAATTTTCGTCCCGGGAGGAATCAGTCTTTATATTTCTGCCTTTTCTGCCTTCAAGTTTCTTCTCTTCACCTTATGGATTCAAAATATGCTTTCTTCTTCAAACCCTCTTCTTTTTTTTTTTTTTTTAAAAAAAGGTTTTTATGGTGCTAGTCAGATTCCTGGCTGTGAATCTGCAGCATCGGCTCCATCCTCCATCCTGCTTTGTCGGACTCCCCTCCCTCCTGCTGGTGCTGGGATGATTGGGGCTTCGTGAGTGCTCTGAACCCCACCTGCTAAGGGGTAACATTCAGTAGGGACAAAGATTCCTGGGAGTGTTTTTTCCCTAAATTCACACCAGAGTCCTGAGCAGCTGTTCAGGCTAAGCCGCACTGACATCTTGGCCGGAAGTCCGAAAAAGGGCCCCTTTTCCCTGTGAGGGGGCCACATTGTGGGGCCAGGATGGATGGCAGCTGGTTGTGCTTCTGCATGACATTGTTGCCAGCCCACCACTACCTTGCCCCCAAGCGACATGTGTATGG